>MU155380.1:0-49687 GCA_015484465.1 Pholiota conissans
TGACCACCGATTCCTAATGGCGCAGTTGCATTTGCTGCCATTTTCCGCAGTGATATCTACTATATAGGACAGAGCTTCTTATGTTATAGAATTTCAGCGGTAAATAATCGAGCACATGGCTCACCAACGAAATCGCACGATGACGAAAGTATTCAATGCGTTAAGCACTTCATTCATACAGAACAATATTTTCTTCCGAGAGGGTGTCGGCATGTTGCATTCAATATGTGAGGTATAATAGTCACGGAGTAGAAAACGTTATGTTCATGATTGACTGAACCTTAAATAAGGTGGTGCTGAAAGCCTGAAATACCGCCCTCAACTTTCTGATGTAAGCGTTGTATTTTTACATCCTCCTTCAATTCGCCACCACAATACATTTTAGTCATGATCGTTACGCATCTGTTACATGTACCACAGCCTTAGGCTTGTTCAGCTCTTTCTGAACCGCTAAAATTACATCGCCAACGTTCTCCAATCCGCTGTAGATATTCTCGCGATATTTGATCTCCGGATCCCCAGACGCTACTTTGGGCGGGATCGTGGCTAGCGCTTCGAACTCCTCGGTCCACTTCGGGTAGAGATCGTCGGCGATAAAGCTGCTCATAGTGATTGATCTTCTGAACATTTGCTGCAGTTTCTAGAATCAAGAAGAGATGACAGAGAGAGAGAGGATTGAGTACATAATTTCACGGTCGACGGAGGAACTTGAAGAGACGTACGAAGACCGGTTCGCCGCCCGTGTTGTAGGTCGATATCATTCCACATTCCTGATGGAAAACGTTGTCAGTTCCTTATCTTTCCATCCAAAGATTGACGTTAGTAAGATAATAATAGCTTACAATAAATCGGGCGCCTTTACTGGCAGCTTCGAGAGCGGCATCAAGCGTCGCTCCCCCTACGTTATCCCAGTATCTGTGTTGAGATATCCAGATGGTTGTACAAGTCCCAAGATATGTAAAGCGCTTACACATCAATGAGACCTTCCTTCTCCAAAACTTCCGCCGTTTTGGTGGTCTTGTAGTTGAAGGCCACATCAGCTCCGATTTCCTTCATGAATTGCACCTTCTCCTCGGAGCCAGCCGATCTAATCACCTTGAGGCCATCTTTTTTTGCGAGTTGGATGACAAGGCCACAAAGGCCGTCTTGTTATACACGGAAATAGATCCGAAATAAATGGGAATACGTACGATCCGACTGGTCCTACCATGAAACTCTACATCATGTCAACGCGATGGGAATACTGGGGACATACCCGCTCCAGTTGACACGAACACCGTTTCGCCCTAACGTTACTGGATGTTAGAAATAATGAGAGGCGCTTTCACTGATCTTCGTACAGGTTTGGCTTTCGAAAATTCCTTCCAAGCCATGAACGCAGTCCTTCCTATTGAATCATGTGTCCACATTGTCTAAACATTGCATGCGTTGAAGATTTATGGCTAATAAGAATCGCATCCTAAGTACGCCGATAAATGTAGACCATGGAAGGTTGTTTGGGTTCGTAATCACCTTGATGCGCGATGCATCCTTCTTGATAATATAATGCTGATATTCTGGATTACCAAGTTTCATTCACGTTAATGTTCAGCTGCGGCGAGTCAAACTTTTGCTGATCAATTGTACCAAGGATCCCGTATACATTATCACCCGTTTTAAACGCTGGGTTCTCCGAGCGAACAACGACCCCTACCCCAAAACCATAAGCTCTAGACATCCATACCTTAATCAGTCTTCTTCCTAATAAAGAAAGCTGCAGGGACAGGGAAACGTACGGTTCACCGATGACAAACGCATGCGCATAAGGCTTGACGCTGGGATCGTGCAATTGGCCTCTCATTTACGGGTCGATGGAGAGCTCGAGTACTTTGACCAGGACAATTACATCCAGTGCAACGCTCTCGAGATCGATGGTTTGGGTGGTATCGTAGATAGTAGTCTTTCAGGAGAGCAGGAAATAGCAAATGCCGTGTGGATGCAGCGCAGTGATGAGGTGGCAGATTGTCATCGTCATTGTGAAAAAACATAGTGATCCGCACGGGGTTTGTCCATGGGTACGACGAGTGCGGGTACGGGTTAAGCATGTCAGACCCTCACCGAACCCGTACCCGTAGGCGAGGGTCTGCGGGTACGCTGTCACTCCAAATCTTGCGTCTCCGCGACACAAAACAATACAAGGGTACTGTTTTTTGTACGTCTAGACGGTATTTTGGGGGCCACACAGACAGAATAAAGCGACACTTAGAGCGCTAGAGCACTACCACTTGCGCAGGAGTCACAGGAGGGGGTGTGGTGGGTGGTGTGAGTGGTGCATGTCAAGGCAAACTGGCACGGTGCTTGATGTGCAACATCGCTGGATTGGCAACACTACGCCCTATACAAGGCGGCGACAGCGGATGGGAGTGTCATGAAGAGAGAAGGAGCGTGCTGACGTAACACGCAGTTATACAGGCCAAAGGTGGTTGGAGGTGGCGGCGTGAATGTAGCAGTGAGGTAGCGGAGATGCCACTAGCGCATGGCGTCGCTGTAAGAATTGGGAGGGGATGTGAGTAGCGGGTGCAGATCTGGTTCTGACGTCCAAGGCTTTTTATGCAGATGGCAGATCAAGCGGGCGCAGGGGGGCGTACGTAGTGGGTCTCCCACTCCCGGGTCTCCCCTTGTTTCCTATATATTTCCTATATCCATCCATCCGTGAGTGTTGTGCGCGAGCCAGTCCACAATGCTGTCGAGAGGGGAAAGGCGAAGCAGGACGACGTGGTTTGAGTTTGAAAGTCAAGCAACAACGCGGATTGTCACGGCCTATCAGTAAACCCGCAAAATCCGGTGGGCAACTTGCATAACCACAAGAGTTAAAAATAGGATCTCTAGACTGGGCCATCTGAGTCTGATTAGTCAGTTGTCTGGACTACATATGCTGGCCAGCCAATCAGATCTCCCAGTAAAAATCGACTCTATTTATATCATGACTTATTCAAGCAGTGCAACGGTAAATCAAGGCACAATTAGCTGAGAAACACTCAGTGTTTTCGATTTCCATCGATTTCTTCGATTCGCAAAACTGTGTGTACAGTGAATCCAATCCATTCAGGGATATTTCAAATGAATTCTAACACAGATTATTACCGATAAAATGGCCACAAATCACTGTGCCTCGGCCAGCGAAGGGCCATTTTTGACTGAGCGAGTCATCATAGTTTGTTGATAAGATCGATAACAGCAGTCCCCTGCGTGAGGGATTATCGATTATCATGGACCGGCGACTTACCTGGAATATCAGGGAATGCGACTCGTTCAACCACCTTTCTCTTGTTCCTCTCTTCTCCAACGTTTTAAAGATATCAGCAGCGCATTCCATGATTTCACCCAGAAAGCCGAATAGTCAACACAACAGCCGAGACCTGGTCCAATTCGTTACATAATTATTTCACACAACTGCTCCTGTAGCTCGTTTTCAACGTCCGTCCCGATACCCGACGTCAATTTTCGCAGCTGGGCGCTTAATTGATCCTCTCTCTCTCTCTTACGCGACTCGAATCAACTCGATTATATTACTATCCTGGATACATGTTATACAAGGGAACCTTCGTCGCTGCGGATTTTTTTTAGTAATCTTTCGTCAATGGCGCCCTCCACGTCGCCTTCCCTGCAACTGAAGGATCCAAACGTCGACCTCGTCGGTACTTGCACGTAAACCAGCCCACCAAACCCGTCCACGGAACTGTCTGTGAATCGCATCCGAAGGTACCGCGTTTATGGAGCCGACCTCTTGATTGCCATCGTCTGGCCCCGGCTCAAATATGAGGTGTGTGGTGCTCGATTCACCAGCATCGGACGCCACGACGACATTGGTGCGCACGGCGTTGTATACGGCGTTCATGACGTCCAAAATACTGATCTGGTGCCCGACCTCACCAGGGAACACGACGATAGGGCGTTGGACGCCTTGGACGCGGATTGTCATGCTCGGCAAGCCGTTGGGCCGTACAGCTACCTCTCGCCACCATGGCCAGCTCGGTGCACTGTGAAGTGCAGCGGCTAGGCGTGCAGTGGAAGGAGGCAGAGATATGTTCCACAATATGGGACTGTTGACGTTGGAATGGTGTAGACGATATGTGATGAGCGGGTGAGTTTGAACGGGGATCGTAGGCGAAAGAGGTGGAAGTGGGATTGGAACGACTGGTTGAAGTGGAGGCGGTCTTCCAATGTAAGCATTCGGCGTATACCCAGGATGTTCTCTGCTCATCCATCTGTTAGCATCGTGCGTATCGGGGTATTGGTGATCTGAATACGGTAAATGTTGGACTCCCTCTGAGCCGTTTCGTACTTCGACATGATTTCTCCAGCCGTGGGCCTTGTGTGTACAAAGATGCGTTAGTCAATCCTTAACCGCCTATTTGCACGAAAAAGCTTACCAGAAGATGAGACGAACGCGGGTTGCTATTGACACCGTTTGGCTCCACGGTGGAGGCATCGGCGCCGAGAATGTTCTGTGGTAATTTCATAGGAGTACTGGTTCTCGAGTTGTAACAGCTACGCGCAAAGTTGGCCTCCATTGCGACTGGATACCTGGGGCTCTCTTTTCTTGGTACTGGAGAAAAGATGGGATGGTTTTCACTCCCTTTGTGCCATCTTTTTATCTCGAGGCTTGTTTTGCCTGTGCCAGATAGTAAATTACGATCTGCATTGGTCAGCATCTGCACTGCGGCGCCATTGCATCGGAACTACCGCATCATACATTTGCGGGGTAGTTCGGCCTGTTGACGCTGCTGGGTCAAACTGGTAATTGCGTCCCATAGCATTGGTTCTACTCTCTGATTGGGTTGCCTGACTTGTGTTTTTGAATACTAACGCGTACGTAGGAAATTGAGCTGTCAAATGGTTCCTTCCCTTCATTGTCAATGGGCAAGGGTTGTCGCTCCGCCGGGGCGCATGTTGCATCGTGGCCGAAATCGCGCGCTAATTAAGATAAGACACGGTAATCCCTACGGCCCGAGAATCGACCTTCACGGAAACGCGTTTCTGAGTGCAGTTCCGCCTCCAGAGGCGGATTCACAACGATTCTGTTTCTGTGCTTTCCCACGTTTCTAGACGAAACGATTCTGCTCAGAATCGACTCGGAAACGTTTTCAGAAACGGCGCAGAAACGCCCACTCTGACCTCCCCTATTATTATATGCCTTAGGCCCTCCAGATCAGAAATCGATTTTTTATTTTAAGCCGCGTGCTTAATTACAAGTTTCCGTTTATGGAAAGTACCTCGATGGGATTCTGACGATAGCTTGAGTCTCGCATTGCACTTGGATGCGGCATCGCCTTCGCCTTCGACGTCACTGTCTCCATAGTTCAAGTCGGCGCCTCCTACAGCATCCCACTCGTCAATTAAAAGGAGGTGCTCTTTTACATTTATAATCGGATTTGGTTGCTCGCATGTACATTCTTCACTACAGCAGTATCTACTGCACACATAATCATGTACAATCTAGAGCAATGCTTTCCTTAATAGCTATTCGGAGAAGAATCAAATTGTGACGGTAGCTATATTTCTTTCAGAGCGCTTCTTAGCGCCCACCCCGGGCCCTGGCTGCTTGACAGCTCTAAATATGGTCAACGGTTCAGGGTCGTCTCAAGGCGCACAATTGGATACTGCCTTTCCTTCCTCGTTATCAGCAGCAAGCGGCGGTATTGTCTGATGACCACCGATTCGCAATGGCGCAGTTGCATTTGATGCCATCTTCATCTTCTGCAGTGATATCAACGACATGACATAGGACAGAGCTTCTTATGTTATAGAACTTCGGTGGTAGATAATTGAGCACATGGCTTACTATCGAAACCGCACGATGACGAAAGTGTTCAATGTGTTGAGTTCTTTATTCATACCAAACACTGTGTATCGGCATGATGCATTTCGATCGGTTAAATACAGCCAGACGAAAAATCTGAGTCGAAAATGTCATGTTCACGACTGACTGAACCTTAAATAAAGTGGTGCTGGAATCCAGCTGAAGGAAGGAACGCCCTCAACTTCCTGATGTCAGAGCTGTATTTTTACATGCCCATTCAACCACCACAATACATTTTAGTCATGATCGTTATGCATCTGCCACATGTACCACAGCCTTAGCCTTGTTCAGCCCTTTCTGAACCGCTAAAATCACATCGCCAACGTTCTCCAATCCACGGTAGATATCTTCGCGATACTTGATTTCCCCAGACGCTACTTTGGGAGGGATAGTCGCCTCGAACTCCTCAGTCCACTTAGGGTAGAGATCGTCGACGATAAAACCGCTCATGGTGATTGATCTTCTGAACATTTGTTGCAGTTTCTAGAATCAAGAAGGGATGACAGAGAGAGAGAGGATTGAGTACATAATTTCACGGTCGGCGGAGGAACTTAGAGACGTACGAAGACCGGTTCGCCGCCCGTGTTGTAGGTCGATATCATTCCACATTCCTGATGGAAAACGTTGTCAGTTCCTTATCTTTCCGTCTAAAGATTGACGTTACGAAGATAATAATAGCTTACAATGAATCGCGCGCCTTTACTGGCGGCTTCAAGAGCGGCATCGAGCGTCGCTCCCCCTACGTTATCCCAGTATCTGTAATGCGATGTGATGATTATACAAGTCCCGAGATATGTAAAGCGCTTACACATCAATGGGACCTTCCTTCTCCAAAACTTCCGCCGTTTTGGTGGTCTTGTAGTTGAAGGCCACATCAGCTCCGATTTCCTTTATGAACTGCACCTTCTCCTCGGAGCCAGCCGATCCAATCACTTTGAGGCCATCTTTCTTCGCGAGTTGGATGACAAGGCTACAAAGGCCGTCATATACGGGAATGGATCCCAAATAAATGGGAATACGTACGATCCGACTGGTCCTACCGCGAAAGTCTATATAAATTCAACGTGATGGAATTATTGGGGACATACCCGCCGCAGTTGACACGAACACCGTTTCGCCCTAGCATTACTGAATTTTAGAATTTGACAGAAGACCTCGTCACTGATCCTCGTACAGGTTTAGCTTTCGAGAATTCCTTCCAAGCCATATACGCCGTTCTTCCTAAACCCGGTGTTTACATTGCATAAACATTGCATGCGTTGAAGAGCCAATAATAATCGCACCTGGCATCCCAAGTACACCGATAAATGTAGACCAAGGAAGGTTGTTTGGGTTGGTAATCACCTTGATGCGCGACACATCCTTCTTGATAATATAATGCTGATGTTCTGGATCATAAGACTTCATTAATATCGAGTGCGGCGACGTGTTTGGCTAATCAACCTTACCAAGGATCCCGTATACGTGATCGCCCGTTTTAAACGCTGGATTCTCCGAGCGAACAACGACGCCTACTCCAAAACCATAAGTTCTAGACATCCATACCTTAATCAGTCTTCATCCTAATATAAAACGCAGCAAGGATAGGGAAACGTACGGTTCGCCAATGACAAACGCAGGCGCATACGACTTGACGCTGGGATCGCGCATCCGGCCTCTCATATACGGATCGACAGAGAGCTCGAGGACTTTGATCAATACGCCTCCATCCAGCGCGACGCTCTCGAGATCGATGGTTTGGGTGGTGTCGTAGATAGTGGTCTTTCCCGGCTCGGGAAATCCTGTGTGATAATGGCGTAACGCAAAATAGCATTAGCCATCAGCGTCAAAAGCGACGAAGTGGTCTTGGTAGGGTGATTGTACGGACCAGTTGGAACTGAGTTGAATAGGATTCTGCCGTTGATGATGATGGGAGTCATGTCAGTTGTGGATAGCGAAGCTTGACGTTTGGGGGGTTCGCAGGGAAGAGGAATGACTAAGTCGCTTTCACGGATTATCATAGGAAGGGCTTAAAATAACGGCATCTACCCCTGCATTACCCAATATAGAGTATTCTTCTCGACGTGACTGGCACGCGCTAGCGGAGCAAGCCCTCGCGCCACCGGTTTGATTGGGTTCAGTCACCGAGTCAAGCTTGCAAGTCATGAATCCGTTTTTTAAATTGTCGGTAACATACTTTCAAGCGTACAATATATAATAAAGTGATCTGCCATTTACAAGTATTACACCTCATCCGCAACATGAACCATAGCCTTACCCTTATTCGCCCCCTTCTGCAAGGCAAGAATAACACCCCCAACCTTATCCAACCCCTCGTATACGTCCTCTTTATGCTTGATCTTCCCAGCCGCGACTAGCGGAGGGATCGTCGCTGCGAATTGCTGTCTCCACTTTGGTTCTAGCGGTTGGTAGAGGAAACCGTTTATGCTGAGGCATTTCTCGAAGACTTTGGGCATGTTCTAAACGCCGAAAGAAAGGAAAAAGGATGGGGGTGAATAAGTAAGTGAGTTGTTGAGAGGAAAGTATGAAGAGAGACGAACGTAGATCGGCGTTCCTTTGGGGTCGTTGTATGTGGAGATCGTACCGCATACCTATAATTATTGATTAGAACCTCTCCCCCGAGCAAATATCGCGCATTCACGCACTATGAAGCGGGCGTTTGATGCGGCGGCATCAAGAGCGGCGTCAAACGTTTCTCCCCCAACATTATCCCAATATCTATCCTCCCATAACGACTGATCAGCTGTCCCTCCCCCACAATACATGAATAGAGGATTACGCACATATCGATAGGACCCTCTTTCTTCAATACCTCAAGTGTATTCGTGGTCTTATAATTAAACGCAATGTCTGCCCCGCATTCTTTCATGAATCGGACTTTCTCCTCAGAGCCTGCGGAGCCGATAACTTTACAGCCATCCATTTTAGCGAGTTGGATGACGAGGCTGGAGGAAAGGAAAGGGAGTCATTTTCAGAAATTTGTTAGCTAGAGCTAAAGACGATTGGTGCTACTTACGATCCGACCGCTCCTATACGCGACAAGCAGGTTGAGCTTTATGCTGAAGCGAGGATAAAGGGTCGGGAGGAGAATAATCACCGGCTCCTGCTGATACGAAAACAGTTTCTCCCTGCACATGCATATTTCGTTAGATATCAGTAAACTGAGATTCCAGAAGCGCCTCTGACGAACCTTCTTCGCTCGTGAATACTCGTTCCATCCCATAAACGCAGTCTGCCCTACAACGACGATGAACAAAATCATATTTTTTCAATGATACAAGAAACACGAACCTGGCATGCCGAGAACACCTAGTGCGAACGACCATGGGAGGTGATGCGGATTCTCGATTTTGCGAAGAGGGGGAACGACTTTGAGTACGGAATATTGCTGGTGCGCTGAAGGGACAGAAGGACAAATGTTACGACCAGCACCGGCAGTCGACAAAGAATTCCATACGGATAAGCCCAGTAACATGGTCGCCTGCTTTGATGTCTGAGTGTTCTGAGCGGAGTACTACGCCGATACCCAGGCTGTAGATTCTATGTAAAATATTGAATCATGTTCCCCACAGAGTGACCGTAGAATAACATGGGAAGACGTACGGTTCACCCATTGGGAATGCGGGCATATAAGAAGGGATGTGCGCCTCTCGCATTTGGCCCCTCATGTATGGGTCGATGGAGAGCTCGAGCGTCTTGATTAGAATACCACCATTGAGAGGAACCGTTTCGAGATCGAGGGTTTTCGAAGTGTCGTATACGATGTGTTTTCCAGGCTCGGGATATCCTAGATTTGAAAACGAGAGTATCAGTCGACGTGAGTTGAGTGTATATGATAACGACTTTCCTTCCGGTGCGGCAGCGAACAAAACGCGCCCATTAGTGATTGAAGGCATGATTGGGGAGCTAGACGGCTATATGAGGAGAGCTATTTGAGGAACAAAGACGAGCGTTCTTATACGTTTCTCCCATGGCAGTTGCGTCATTAAGACCCATGACGGAGAGACAATGACGGTCGACGTAGATCCTGATTCATCGATCATCGCTAATCGCTCAAAGGTTAACCGCATTCATTTCTCTTCCGACGATTGGAACCTAGTATCACATGAAACGGGCCCATAAACCCGGCGAAGTGATTGCCTTTTCTTGACTGAAAGTTGACTATGAATAGAAGCGTATCGTGAGGGTGGTGTCAGATCATGGACTCCCGCGAGCCCTCTGCGCCATCCGGATATCATCAGATTCGCTGAGGGCATAGGACATGTGGCAAGATAGACGTACTGAAAACGTTTGGGAGCCAGGCGAGCTGTGGAAGTTGAACGCAGCGGCGACAAACAGGAATGAACGAATTCGAACAAGGAAGTGTGTGCCAATATTTGGCTAGACCCTCTTCCACTGGCACGACTTTTCTTCCTCCTAACCACACTCCCAATCTTCCTTGAGCAACACCAGAAACTCGATAAATTCTACGCAGCCGACGAAAAAGCCTCTCTGCACGAGTCTTGCGACCTCCCTCGACATGGAGAATGTTTAAACTTAGCTCAAAACTCTTGGCATCTCATTGAACGTTCGGTATCTTCAATCCCTGCTTCCGGAGATATGTAGACGCCCAAATTCAACCCATCGACGGACTTGCAGGGCCTCTATGGGAAGGTTGTCGTTGTATCTGGTGCCAAGTGAGTCTCAACGCCCGCCCCATCCATGTCGATAATTTTATGCCATAACAATTTCTTCTATACATGTGTACGTCATGACCTAGAATCGGGATACAGCTATCAAAACATACAAACACTCAATCAGCATCTCACATTCCAATCGATGGGAGTCAAAATCACCACCAACCTTTCCCGGATCGAACAACCCCTTCGGATCAACCGCCTTTTTGATAGTCCTCATCAACCTAACTGTATCCTCTCCCAACTCATCGACAAGATACGACCGCTTCGCCGACCCAACGCCGTGCTCTCCTGTACCTATCATGCCAAATTATCAGCTTTCCTCTCGGAACAGGCTTATACTATCGCACTTACACGTCCCTTCGAGTCTAATTGCACGCCTAACCACTCTATCGAGGACCCTGCGCGCCTTTCCCTTCTCCTCGTCGGTAGTGTGCTGGATGACCGCAAGGACATTCCCATCCCCCAGACGCACCCTAATCGTCGATCGTAAACCCACCTTCTCAATATCTTTCCTCGTTTCAACGATCAGTCGAGGAAGATTTGATAGTGGTACACTGTCATCATCATCCAACCATTTCATCAGATTTCGTCGGCTCACAATGCTCATACATAAACGTAGAAAAAAACGCACCAAACATCCCGCCAGAATTCGGATACTACCTCCAGTGGAAGTCGTCCTGCTCATTTTTTATGGAAGACTTGGGGTGGAATTGAAGCTCCGAGGCTGAACATCATCTCACAGAAATATGAGGGAGAACACGATATAAGAATCGCAATGAATTTCAGTTTGAAAGATAGGGTGTTGGTGGTGACGAATATGAACGGCAGAGGAAACGACGCGACGCGAAGTTGGTTACATAATGCTTTCTCAGAGGCGTCTAAGCGAATTTGCTGCTGCTTGACTTTTAACCCCCACAACATTGACGAATCTTCGTATTTAGCTGCAGGCACCTTCCTAGGCCTCACTGCTGACCTCAAATGACTATCAGTGGTTGTATATATGTGTCTTACGCAGGAAAAATGTACAAGGGGTAAATATACAGTAAGTGCCTCCTGTTAGTTCTTCCCTTTCTTGCCGTGGCTGACGCTAACTTCGTCTCGGAATGCAAGGTCAAGCCAAGCTTCAAGCAAATTTCAGCAAGCACATTACGAATCTCTTATAAAACTATGTACTTGGATTGAACGATTGTCAGTCACAGGCAGGTAAATATCTTACTCCGTGGCTGTCATTTGTAACTGAGTGCTGAATATCGATATCCTTGAATTCGCAGAGTAAGGACGGCCATTTTACTGGTCTAATACAACCAAGACTTGTTCGAAGATCATCGAACCCAATACAAGGATAGCTTTTACAGTTGCCTGCTATTGACTCCATTATCAGACGTTCGGAATGTTGGAGCCCGAGCTCGAGAGTATGGGCCGTAGTACACGGTAAGATTGTAGCGTATTTATTACCAAGCAATTCTGCTAAATGGGTCATTCCAGGAAGGGGCTCTTCGATTGGGGCGCCCTTGGATAGTCTTGAGAAAAATCGCGGAGGCCTGCGACACGCATAACTTTGGACACGCGCCCGGCGACCAGCTGGGCAAATTTTTCTCGACACACTGGGAAAATACAAGCATTCCGCAGGCCGATCATTTGTTGAAGTTGACATCAAGAAATAACCAACTCGTCGTGCGTGGTACGACATCCGTTTAGAATTGGATTTTTATACTTTATTCCGGAATGCCGTCGACTTGTATGTGCACGGTAGACGGCAGAGTGGTAAGGTATAAAAGCCTCTTTTTCCTTCCTCAGGAACGACTGAATCCACCCACTTAGAAGAATCGGTGGAATCATGCTGAGAGCTACTCTTCTTTCGATCGCCCTGGGCGCATCCTCAGCTCTCGGAGCAGGATGGAACTTCGTTCAGAATGGTACCTCTGGTGTCCTCGCCCTTGAAGCCATCATTGTCTCTCCGACTCTCGCCATCTTCTTTGATCGAGCCTCCAATGACCCTCTCATGATCAATAACAACCCTGCTTGGGGCGCGTTGTGGAATCTTGAGACGAACACCGCTAGTCCATTGCTTGTCGTCTCCGACACGTTCTGTGCATCCGGAGGGTTCTTGAGCAACGGCACTATGGTAAGTTTCTTCCGCATTTCGCTAATACCATGATTTAATTTACGTAACAGGTCAGCGTCGGTGGTCATATTCCCGCCATTACAGCCGCTGTAGACGGTCGTATGGCTATTCGCATTTTCGAGCCATGCGCCGACCCCGCTGGATTGAACTGCACACTCTTCGAAGACCCAGAGACGCTTCATATGGAAGAGACGAGATGGTACCCATCCAGCTTGAGAACTTTCGACGGTTCATTGGTAATTCAATTCCACCATCGTCTTATTAGCATATTTAGTCTTGGCTCTTCTCACCTTATTTATAGATGATTGTAGGAGGGATCCACGAACGAACGCCATTCTATAACACGGATCCCGTCAACAATTTCGAGTTTTTCCCTCCCAAGGATGGCGGCGTTCCCCGACCATCAGAGTTCCTCCAAAGAAGTCTTCCGGCCAACTTGTTCCCTCGGTGAGTCAATTTGGTGGGGGGGAAATTTGCTTCAACGTGACTGACCCGTCCTCTTTTAGTGTTTTCGGCCTTCCCGATGGCAAAGTCCTGATGATAGCGGGCAACCAAACGATCATATACGATATCGAGAAGAATACCGAGACGATCCTACCCGACATTCCCAACGGCGTCACTGTGACGAACCCCTTCGATGGCTCTGCGACGCTACTCCCGCTCTCGCCTCCTCTGTACACCCCAGAAGTGCTCGTCTGCGGTGGAACCACCACTAGCACGCTTATCCAGCCCGCGAACCTGTCCTCCCAGGATCCTGCGACTGATCAGTGCAGTCGCATGACGATCACGCCTGAGGGTATCAAGAAAGGATGGCAAGTCGAGCATATGCTCGAGGCGCGCATCATGCCTGAACTATTGCTCCTTCCCAATGGAGAAGTTCTCATCGTTAATGGAGCGCAGACCGGCTATGCTGCTTTCGATACGGTTCCCGATCCGGTTGGATTCCAATCCAATGCTGATCACCCTGCGTACGTTGTTGCGTCTCTCGGACAGAACATTAGCTGATTTTCGGTGGTTCTCCTCCAGTTTCACACCTTCCCTTTACAGCCCAGATTTACCTCTAGGCCAGAGAATCAGCAACAAGCAGATGCCAACGACGGACATCGCCCGTGTGTACCACTCAACCGCAAGTTTGACGCCAAATGGGTAAATACCTCTCCCTTTGAAGCTCTATTTTAATTTTGGGAGCTGAAATTATCCGTTCCGCTAATGTAGAAACATCCTCATTGCCGGTTCGAATCCCAACGGGCAAGTGGTAAACGGTACCGGTGAATTCCACACGTGAGTGCTTCCTCACCCTTCCTTCTTCTCCTCGTTCTCGAGGCTGCGACGTACAAACGTGTGCCTCGTTCTAACGATGACATTCCCTTTCCCACAGAGAATTCCGGGTTGAATACCTCAACCCGCCGTTCATGTCCGAGGCGCGTCCAGTGCTATCGAACGTCCCATCCAAAATCGCGTTCAATAACCACTTCACCATCGACATCGATATCCCGCGGAACCTCAAGGCGTCGTCCATCAAAGGTGCGCAGTACTAATAAATTCCCGTGGAAGACGGTGGGAATTCTGACGACTTGTCTTTATCGTCGCAGTCGCTCTCATGGACCTCGGCTTTTCCTCTCACGCGTTCCACTCAAGCTCACGCCTTGTCTTTTTGGACGCGGTACTTTCTTCCAACCGCAAGAGTCTCACCATCATGAGTCCACCGAATAACAGAGTTTACCCACCCGGCCCAGGTATGTCTTGGTATTTCCCATGGGAGCATTTGCTTTGGTTTTCTAATTCGATTCCGATTTCTTGCGTAGCGTTCATCTTCGTAACCATCGATGACGTAACTAGTAAGGGTGAACGCGTCATGGTCGGAAATGGCTTGCCACCACCGGTGGCGGACCAAGGTGTTAAGCTTCCATCCCTGTTTTGATTGATAGAAAATCATTCTTTGAATGATATTTAATTGATTTTTGTATTCTACAACATATGTATGTACGTCTCTGAAATTGATTTCAAAATCCAAAGCAAGCAGCGGTCTATTGCATGATTAGGTATTCCACCAAGCTTACAAAAGTCGGCATAGGTTTCGTTTCCAGATCCAAAGAAAAGATTCGTTAGTATCGTTAATTGTTTGTTTTCTTCGAAGGAGGGTCGGGATATAGCTAATTCAAGTCACTAAAATCAGCGAAGGTATATCCAAAGCATGTGCCGCAGCTGACCTTGCCAGGGTTAAATAGTCCAAGAGGATCGACAGCGCGTTTGATAGTCTTCATAAGCTCGACGGTCCCCTCTCCCAACTCTTCCACGAGATATTCTCTCTTGCCCAAACCAACTCCATGTTCGCCCGTACCTATCGAGGAAAGCAGTAGGTTAGCCCCTTCCCGCCATACAAGTTGTGAATGAAACATCGCTCTGTTCTTACATGTTCCATCAAGCGCAATCGCGCGATGCACAATCCGCTTCGTAGCCTCCTTGGCTCGCTTGAACTCCTCATCGGTCTTGAACAACAACAGCGCGTGGAAGTTCCCATCTCCGACGTGTCCAACGATACTTGACATGAGTCCAAGGCCGTCTAGATCCTTTTGCGTGTCCGCAATCAGCTCGGGCAATTTCGATACGGGAACACTATGTCTGTACAGTCAGAGTCTTCGTCGCTGTATTGAATATGAATCGCAACGCACCAGACGTCTGTGGTGATTCCCTTCCCACCTGGCAGCAGCGTAAGTGCTGAGTAATACAGGTTCTTTCGATCGGCCCACAGCTCTTCCGCCTCTTTCTCGTGCTTTGCTAGCGAGAATCCTGTCCCTCCGTGCTTAGTGACGATGCGTTGCACGACTGCTGCTGTCTCTTTGAGCGAGTTCTGCGTCGGACCTTGGAACTTGAAAAATAGACTGTCTCGTTCAGGCCATTTCCTAGTCGACTTGCCGTAGTTATTCATAGCTTGCATCGATACGGCGTCTAAGAGTTCGACACATTCTGAATCGAAGAGATGAGAATGAAATTCAAGGAACACATTTAAGGGTGATAACATACGAATACCAACGCCTTGATTCATGACTTCGATAGACGCAGCTGTCGCCGACCGAATATCGGGGAAGTGAACGACGGCGACATTTATTGGCAAGACAGGGGCTAAGCGAATCGTAACTGACAAATTGGACCAATCAGCTGCTGCAATCGGCGTTTTGGGAGGCGCGGCGAAGATCCACATACCTTCCGTAACAATGCCCAGAGTTCCTTCAGCACCAATGAACAGCTTCGTGGTGTCAAATCCAGCAGCGGATTTTCGCGATCGACGACGAGTCTTGATGACTTCTCCTGATGGCAAAACGACCGTCTAGGTTCAACAAGTCGTTCAGATAACATTGAATATACAAAAAGAAAGAGGACGTACTGCATTCAAAAACCATTCGCCTTTCGCAGTTCCATATCGTACGGCGTTAGCTGTAGCCGAAATTAGAGAAGGTCTCATGGATGATAATCGTTTGATGCTGACTTCCAGAACATCCAGTACTGAGCATGCCTCCCAGAGTCGCTCCGGGACCGGGATCAATCTACATGACCCAATTTGAGTCGGTCACATCGAATGTTATGAGTATGATGCGGTCCTCACTGGAAAGAATAAAGGAATGCCTATGTGACATACAAATAAGCACGTTACTCAAGGATTAGTTTTGGATAAATGATCAGACCTTTTTGCTTCAAGGTCTCGTTAACTTCCATCCATCCAACTGCTGCTTGACAAACTAAATCCGAATCGTCCACTGGCACATAAAATGACATCAATGGGTTGTTGTCTACTTTGAGCGAATGAACAAACTGTACCGTTGATTTGGAGGATTTTGTCCATGTGGTTTAGGTCGACACAGATGCCGCCGGCTTTGTGCTATTTTCGTCATTGGATAAATCAGGACAATACAAATGAGATTTCAAAACATACGCCGCGGAATTGACCCTCTAAGCTGGTTGCGGCAGAATAGGGAACGACCGGCATGCGGTATTTGTTGGCTATTTTCACGATTTTCACAACATCTTCTGTTGACTGTGGGTAAACGACGACGCTGTGCGGCGAGCCTTGGATTTGAGTGTCAGAACTGGGATTCTGGGATATCTAGGGGAGGGGTGCGCACCAGGGTGATAGTCGTTATCTGAGAATCCGTGGGCGTGAAGGTCAGCAGGATCTGTAGACACCGTTGCGTCAGAAGGGAATGTTTGGCGTAGCTCTGCGATCGCCTTCGTGAAGTCCTCAGGAGACCCGAATTTAGGAGAGTCGGGAACATCTAAGGATGCGCTGGTAGCGTATCTCGTAGCCACAAAGTACCCAATTGTAGCACTGACGACGGACGCGCTTAGAACCAACGATGCCACACCGAGACGAGTGCGGGGTATGCTGCCGGATTTGGTGCTCTGCGATATATGGGGAACATAGGCGCTTTCAGGGGCATTTTGGGTCGAATACCGCCGCACTACGACCTCGCGCCCAAGCTTGGAAAGTCGGAGTGGAAAGCGACAGCGAACGACTGGGGGCGGAAGACGATGCATCGTCATGGTCGGAACGGAAAAACGAAAAACTAGAGATTCTCTTGAATGGCCGTCCCTTGCGTAATAAGCGACTTACGGATTAAAACCTGACATATGACGCGTGCGCGGTGTCCGTATTTTCCGGAGTGTTTCCATGATTGGCAATTTGCGTTCGTCGTCGTGTGAGTTTTTCTCTCCCGCTGGTCCGGCGCTGACTGTTTCATCGGTCGAACAGAATTTCTGTACAATTGCAACGTGCGCTCTAGAGCTCGATAGACAGGGCGAAAGAAGACGATAAGGTGGCTTTCATTCCTTGGAGTGAATGAAACCTTACAGCCTTGTCTTTCTCACCGAGGCCAGAGTAAGCCACAAAGAACTCTTATGTCCTTCATCGAGAATTCGAATGCACATGGCGAGACTCATCGTGTATGGGTCAACTGATCGATTAGGGGTCCTTTTGTCTCGCAGATAAGGCGTGAAGGTTAAGAACACCAGCTTCTGATATTCTTCTGTTACTCTAAAGTTATTAATGGCCAGAAGCTGAACTTGTTGACCAATGGCAAAGTCAAACATCCTGCAGTGAACGTATCTAGAGAGTAATTTAGCATGACATCACTTCCTATCAACGTGTATGCTCATCCTTGATAGATATGATACGAAACGCGTAACAGTGACGCTGAGGACATGATGCCTGCAGAGTAATTTCTTCTGAATCTTGCTCGGGCAGCGAAGTCACCGACCCTCGTGCAGACAGTGCCACTGAACCAAATACATGGCAGAGATAAAGCCTGAGAACATCCCCACCATGCCATGCGACTTTCGGACGATTCGAAGTTGAGTTGTGACTATGATCATGATGGTCCTGACAGGAAGAGGATTCGGGGCGCGGCAACGACGGCGGAGATAGAAATGTCCGCAAATTCCCGGGCTCAATATCGGGGCGCTGAGCTGGCTTGAGCTTCAATTATGCACTGCACTAACTAGCACTAACGCTGAGCGCTAGCGGTGACCATTGTCGGCGCGCACGTTTCCTAGCACATACATCTATCTTTTTTCCGAACTTTCGCAGAACACAAAACGCTCGAAGTCTGTTCGAGGGGAAATTTTGCCTTCAATGCCTCCAATCTCGACCCTTTTCCAAAAATTTCTTCAGGTAAGTTCGGTTGGTTCTGATCGTTTCAAAAGCTTTCTCAATCGGCTCTGAAATTTGTCAGAGTGAAAGGTAGATATATGGGTTCTGCAAATATCGCTGCGAGTGACCGCATATAATCAACATCCCTTTTGCGTCATTTCGTGCACCTGAGACCTTTATATTTGGTCAGTTAGCATCTTACAAAGCTTTCCAGTCATCCCACATTCGCCTCCTGCCTTTTGCTGACAGATCATTGTGCGCATAGAGCGCTGCCGATGTAACCGCTCGCTAAGATCAGCAACGACGACGTTGTATAAAGGAAGGGCAGCGACTTCATCGATCTCTACGATTATCAACATGACTTCCCTCAATGGATGGCACCGCGGCGAGCTTATCGTGCGCAAGAAGCTCGGACTCGACAAGATTCCTGCAACGAATCATCTTTGGAGCAGCATACGGGGGGAAATGCCGGAGCAACATTCCACTTTCTACACAACCCGCCTTCCTTTCGTCCCAGTATGCGTGTTGGATGACGAAGGCCGCCCTTGGGGATCGATCCTTGCCGGAGGAGATGGGAAACCTGGCTTCATTCGCCATCCACGGTATGACACGCTATCTATCGAAGCCAGGCTATGGAAAGGCGACCCGTTTCACAAGGCTGTGGACATCACCGACTACGAGAATGGTTCCAAGTTGATTGCTGGGATAGGCGTTGAGGTTTCCACGCGTAGGAGAAACAAGTTTGCGGGCGGGATCACGGGCGTTGATGTGCGAGACGGTGATCTAAGTCTTCAGCTGGTGGTTAATGAAGCCATCGGGTGCGTTCTCGTTATTCTGACGTATTCCTAAGGGTCGAAACTGACATCTCGTTGTATAGAAACTGTCCAAAATATATTACTCTTCGAGATCTGACTCCTTTCCCCGCCGCGTCTTCGGTTATCGCAGAAGACAGACCACATCTCGCAGTGGGAGAAAGGCTCTCGGATGCGGCTATCGCCCTCATTCTCGAATCTGACACCGTCTTCTTCGGTACGGTATACTCAGCTTCAAGGGAAGATTCGTCTTTATATCCCTCGCATCTCGGAATGAACCATCGTGGAGGTCGTCCAGGTTTTATCCGTGTGAAGCCCTCTGATGGCCGCACCGTTGTCCTACCTGATTTCTCTGGTACGCCTCCCCTCATTTTAAAAATAGCCTCAAAACCTAATCTATTTTCGCATTAGGAAACCGCTTCATGACCTCCTTGGGAAACGTAGAGGCGACTCCATATGCCTCGCTCACTTTCATCTCTTTCACGACGGGCGATATACTCTACCTCACTGGGAATGCACGGAACGTATACGGTTCAGAGGCCGGCGCGATTATGCCTTTCCAAGATACTCTCACCGAAATCTTCATCACGGGATATACTCTCGTTCAAAATGCGTTCCCACTTCGTCAGTCGACTGAGGAAATTGTGGGGAGCCCATACAGCCCGCCTATCAAACTATTAGCCGAAGAAGCCACCCAAGCCAAAATGTTCTCAGTAGAACAACAGCCAACCGCACTTTTGACTCGAATAACCGTCCACAGTTCCACGATTGCGACGTTCGAGTGGGAGTCCTCTGTCGCGCTGCGCGTGGTGCCTGGACAAGCCGCGATTCTGGACTTTCGTCCCCTTTTCGGCCAGCGGCAATACCAGCACATGTCAGCGCAGAACCCGAATCTCGTAAACGACGACTTTATTCGTACCTGGACGATCTCGAGCGCGGCGGCGGGTCCAGGGGATGCTGAGAACAAACGATTCGCACTGACCATCCGGGAAAAGCCGGGAGGTATCGTTACTGGTGCGATGTTCAAGATGGTCCGGAAATTGGTCGAAGAGAAGCCCGAGCTGCTGGGGAATGCGACTCCCTTATCGTTCAATGTGAATATCGCAGGTATCACTGGAGATTTCGTCCTCCCGGCTCCTCCGAAGCTTGGTGTCGTGCAAGGAAAGGACGTTCGCCATTTACTCTGGGTTGCAGGTGGTATTGGGGTGACGCCCTTCTTATCGATGCTTTCTGCTCTATCTCAGTTGGACTCCACTGCTCCTACTTCCTTTGATATTACGTTGGCGATCTCCACCCGCGAACCAGAGATCATGGTCTCTCTCCTCCAGACTGCGATTGGCTCGGGCGGGGCGTTGCCGAACCTCTCGATTCATCTATTCACAAATGTCACATTGGTAGCTTCGGACGAGTCGTCCGGTCTTCCCTTGTCTCTACATCGTGGACGTATAACCGCGTCGTTCTTCGATGACAAGAAACATCTCTTTGACAAGGGAGATACAGAATTCTACTTATGCGGCCCCGAGCCTTTCGAGCGCTCTATCCTCGACCTCTTAGCGAAATTCGACGTCACGCCAGGCAACGTACACAGGGAAGGATTTGCGTACTGAGTATCGGGGGATAATTTTCAACCAGCTGCGAGGTGTCCTTTTCTTGCCTTCCTTTTTTTTCTTGATCATCCTGTTATGGATAGCTACACGTTAATGGGAGCTTTTTCGAAAAGTTGATGACTGAGCAACAAAAAAAAAATACAACTGGTTGTGTCTTTTACATTCAAGCAGACATCATGTGTCTCTCTGCGCAGCCGCATGTTTTGGTGCGTCCATAGAAAACGTTCACTCGCCCCAACTACATGACTAACCTCAGCAGAAAATAGTTCGACCCTCAAAAAAGCGGCAATTACTTCATCATTGCAACGTATTTTCTCAGGTAATAGTCTCTTTCATGGGATCCCCGAACCATTTGATGGAAACTTATACCGCGTTTAGGATGTAATTTTCCATGTTGAGGCTTAAAAAAACACAGCGTGTTTAGTCGCTGCGTTCTTTTTCACAGACTACTGCGAAGATATCTACACGCAGGTGGCGACTCAAGGGCTGGTGAAGCCACAAAATTAGACCTGGTGCTCAACCTCTTCCTTTTGTTTGCAGAATTCATGGACATGTCTGGTCTCAGGTGCTCTGCCGAAGAGTCAGCAGTGCAGCTACGCCACATAGTCCTCTTCCAGAAACTCTTGGCATTTGTATAAAATCGCAGTTGTGCCTCATCTTTCTAAACTAACCCTCAGCGACTCCTACGCCTCCAGAACGATGCGTCTCTCGAGGATAATATCATCCCCACTTGCTCTGGTGGCTGGCGCGACCTCCGCCGCCGCCGCCGGATGGGAATTCGTCCAAAATGGCACGAGCGGCATTATCGCGTTGGAAGTGATGGTTGTCTCTCCGACGCTTGCTATTTTCTTTGACCGCGCGAGTAACGATCCCCTCATGATCGACGGCCACGCTGCGTGGGGTGCTCTGTGGAACTTTGAGACTAACACTGCTTCGCCTCTGCGTGTTATCACGGACACTTTCTGTGGTTCGGGAGCGTTCTTGAGCAATGGAACTATGGTATGGTTTTTTTTATGATTTATCTATCCTTCTCGTCTTATTTTATTCATTTTCACTGTATAGATCAGTGTCGGCGGGAATATCCCTGCCAACCCTGCTGCATTGGATGGACGCAACGGCGTCCGGATCTTCAACCCATGCGCTGATGCTACCGGCGCCAACTGCACTCTCTTCGAAGATCCAACGAACCTTCACCTCGCCGAAACGCGGTGGTACACCTCTACCGCTCGAGTCTTCGATGGATCCGTCGTAAGTTCTGAACACCAACATCCCACTCTCCTCAAATCTGATTATCTGTCAATAATGATATAGATGATCGTCGGTGGGATCCACGAAGATACCCCGTTCTACAACACGGATCCTGTCAACAGTTTTGAGTTCTTCCCACCCAAAGATAATGGTGTCCCCCGTCCCTCGGCATTTTTGGAACGCAGTCTCCCGGTGAACCTGTTCCCTCGGTGCGTTCTATTCTATTCCTGTCCCCGACGTACCGAATCTAATCTACGACCAAAAATATCTCAGAACACTCGCGCTCCCCGACGGAACGGTATTGATGATCGCAAATAACCAAACCATCATTTACGATATCGAGAAGAACACCGAGACCATCCTCCCCGACATCCCGAATGGCGTGCGCGTCACGAACCCATTCGACGGCACCGCTGCTTTGCTCCCGCTCTCCCCGCCGAACTTCACGCCTGAGGTCCTCGTCTGTGGGGGGTCGAATTCGAGCGACCAGATCCCCGCTTTGCAGTTATCGACGCAAGACCCGGCGTCGGACCAGTGCAGCCGCATGGTTCTGACCCCGGAGGGCATTAAGAAAGGATGGCAGGTCGAGCGCCTGCTCGAGCCGCGCACTATGCCAGAGATGATCTTGCTTCCCAACGGCCAGGTGTTGATCACGAACGGGGCGCGCACTGGATATGCCGCAGTCGCGTCTGTGGGCGACCTTGTTGGGAACTCGAACGCTGATCACGCCGTGTGAGTTTACTTCTCAATTATCCTGGGTGAAGATGATAGCTTAACGATGGTAATTAGCCTCACACCATCCATCTATACTCCGACTGCGCCTCTTGGGAAGAGGATCAGTAACAAGGGCATGCCTACGACGAACATCGAGCGCATGTACCACTCGGGAGTGACTCTGACGCCTATGGGGTATGATATCCCTCTCCACTCTCAACACCATAATACTAATCGATACTTCCAATTCTCAGAAACATCCTCATTGCAGGTAATAATCCCAACTCCGAGGTAGTCAACGACACCGTGCACGCCAGGTTCGTCCCTCCTTTTATCTATCTCTTCGATAAACAGGCGGTTGATGTGGTTGTACAGTGAATTCCGCGTTGAATACCTGAACCCGCCTTTCATGTCAGAGGCGCGCCCGAAAGTGCTCAACATGCCCTCCAAGATCGCGTTTAACCGCCAATTTACGATGGAGGTGGATATTCCGAGGAACCTAAAGGCTAGTACTATCCAAGGTATGTTTCAAATCAGGTTTTATGATCCACGATATGAATTTTGGATTTATGTTTTAACTTCACAGTGGCTCTGATGGATCTCGGATTCTCCTCGCACGCTTTCCACTCGAGCCAGCGTCTTGTCTTCATGGACGCTAAGCTCTCTCTTGATCGCAAGACGCTCGCCGTCACCAGTCCCCCAAACAACAGGATCTTTCCTCCTGGTCCAGGTGCGTCTTCTTCCCCTCTTCAAGTTTTCCTTCTCCTTCCCCTCTGCTTCCGCACATCCTTTTCATCTGTCCTCCATTTCTTTGCTACGTTTTTGTCTTGACACTTATGTTAACGTTATCTAGGCTGGGTGTTCCTTACCATCGATGATGTGACGAGCGAGGGAACGAAGATTATGGTTGGAAATGGGTTGGCTCCTCCTGTTCAGGACCAAGGTGTCCCCGTCCGTATTGTTTGATGTGTATGGTGATATGTTTCGCAAGTGAATGTCTGTATTTATGTGGTTTGTTAATATGTACGAGTTGTTCATTGAAAGTGGAGCTGGGGATATATTAAGTTTTTATTCGTGTATGAACGGATAATTTCGAATTATCGCTTGAGCTCTCGAAGCAGTGCTGCATCGGCAAAGAATAGATTTCCAAGCCCAAATCTATATTTAGAACTTTGCTTAGCCCCTCCTGTTGCCCGCATCTACGCATCCAGAGCCCATATGCAGGCATATTCCACATGGACACAGCGCTCGCTCGCTGTGTTGAATGTGCGGTATTATGATCTACCGTCTTTGCCGTGTCGTCTTCTTCCATATCTCTCGCTTGTGTCGCGCCAAGGCGTGGAGAAGTGCTTTGGTGGGGGTCATGGGTGGTGTTTTGCATCGATGAATGAGGTTTTCTTTTTAGGATTGTTAGAGGTGATGCAGGACGTATATGTAGAGATTAAAAAAAAGAGGAAGATGGGTAGGTAGGTGTCGAAGGTCTTATCCCCTGAGTTTTTTGGGCTTTATGTTAACCGTTAAATCTGTTTACCCACGTCTAATTAATCTCATCAACCCATACCCCACGGGGGGATGTGACGGATGTAATTCGACTTTTAGGCGCGTATGTGTGTGAGCTCCTTCCTCTAATCGAGCAGACCACAAGACCGAGAGTAACGATAGTTTTTGATGTAGAGTACATCGGCGTTCCGAAGACTGAATTCAGAGGTTCGTGTATACTGAGTACAACACCGGTACCCATTGAATTCTGATGAATATGAATGTTCACGCTCACGGAACATACAACCTCATCCCAGAGGTGCCGGTAATAGTTGGATCTCAGTATTCAAGCTCTTACAGTCCAAAATAAAACATTATGCATTCTGTTCTTCTCGGAGCTCGATATCTACATGGAGAACGAATCCGACGCTCACCGAGTGGGGTGTTCTATAAATAGATTTGACATTTGCTCACCCACCGTGCGAGACTGCGAGCCAACATTTTTGGCATTGCTAGGACTTGAATTGAGGTGATAAAGGCGCACTATTGATGTTGCATTTACCCCGATAATGATGGAGACATCAAAAACAAGCAATGCGAATTCGATGCGGGGAAAGTTGATGTGGGGAATGGGGCGGTGGGAATGAGATGGAAGGGATCGCGTACAGTTCGCATTTCATATTTATCTTTAGCTGGTGCACGAGGTCTTCTGAGAGATGTACGTTCGGCTCGCACCGCGATATCTGCATTTGTGCATCCGGTAGGGGGTACGTATAAGTATAAGAACGAAGATTGGAGTGGATCTCGCAGCTTTCCCGCTCCCCCCACCATCCCACTTTCACAGTCAGCTCTTTACCCCACGAGCCGATTGGGATTATGGCAGTTCCTTACTTTCTACGCAACCTCGTACCTCGAAAGGAGCGGCGTCAGCACGCGCGTCCGCTGTTGACGGTGTTGGGCGAAGTAACGTTTGTACAGTGGGCACAATTCTTTGCTGGGTGAGTACACTGTTCTGTTTTGCTTTCTTTGTTCTCTGATCTATTCTTCTGCTCAAACTACCACAATCTCACCAACAATGTAGATGGCTAGCTTGGACTTGCGATGCCATCGATTTCTTCTCGGTGTCGCTCAGTGTCACCCATCTTCAGGAACAGTTCGGCAAATCCACACACGATATCGTATGTCCCAATACTATTCTGAAAACAAAAACATGCTCATTTCACTTTAGACCACCGCAATTACTCTGACATTACTCTTCCGCTCAGTCGGTGCAGTACGTCCCAATCCCTATTTTTCCTCCCACCCCGTTAACGCACCATTCCCAGGTCGTCTTCGGCATCCTCTCCGACCGCTACGGCAGGAAATGGCCCCTAATCTGGAACCTCGTCCTCGTCGCCATCCTCGAGCTCGGCGCGGGCTTCGTGCAGACATTCCGCCAATTCCTGGCCCTGCGCTCGCTCTTCGGTATCGGGATGGGCGGGATCTGGGGTCTCGCGGCCTCCACCGCGCTCGAGAACCTCCCCGTCGAGCTGCGTGGCATCGCGAGTGGGTTTTTGCAGGAAGGATACGCGGTCGGGTACCTCCTCGCGGCTGTCGTTAATCTGTTTTTGGTGCCCGAGGTCAGCGCGAGCTGGCGCGCCTTGTTCTGGACCGCGTCGGGTATTTCGCTCTTTGCGGCGTTTATTAGGGCGCTTCTACCTGAGAGCGAGGTGTTCTTGAAGGCTAAGGCGGCGGAGGCGGCGCGCGGGACGAACACGACGCAAAAGACGAAAACGTTTGTTAGGGAGACTAGGGCGATGCTCAAGAAGCATTGGATTCTGTGTATATACGCGGTGCTCTTGATGACGGGTGCGTTTCCCATTTTTTCTTTCCACTCCTCCCCATTTCGCGCTTGGGATTGACACCCGAAGCTCCGTGACATGCATATTTCACTCGGAGAGCGGACCTAAAGGCCATCCGCGATCCATAATTACTACCGTCTTCCCAATCACGAATGATCTACTCACTAACATACCTCTTTACTCCTCATTTAGGCTTCAACTTCCTCTCACACGGCTCTCAGGTACGCTCTTGTTTGTCTACTCCTTCGCATCATCCGATTTTCCGGATTGATTGTCATTCCCACTGTCATCTTTTACTTACCCCACATTATATTCTAAAAATATCGCTAACGACCTTTCCTTGACCTTCATAGGATTTGTATCCCACATATCTCACCGCATCGAAAGGATTCACGTCCCACGACGCGACGGTCGCTACCATTATAGGAAACTGCGTCAGTATTGTCTCCCAGTTCAAAGATATGGGGCTGTGAATTGAACGTCTGAAATAATTCTAGGGTGCTATTGCGTATGTCTACCCCACAGTATTCACCCCACGCTCACTCATGGTGGTTTGATTTTTTGAATGGGCATATAGAGGTGGAGTTTTCGCTGGGTGGCTGAGTCAATACGTTGGAAGGAGATTGGCTATCATGTACGTCCGCCTGTTCTTGTCACTCTATTTCTATTTCTATCTTTACTATCATTGATTATCTCCAAACCTTTCTATCATTTACACCGACATTACATTTTTACTTCAATCATCCTCTATCAAGTCAAGTGCCAACTAACCATCTCCTATCTTATCCAGTATCCACGTTCTATTGATCGGAGGTGCGTCCTTTTCGCCTTGCAACGACAGCTAACTTGAACTTTGGATTTGTTTACCTAGCTTTCATCCCCTTATGGATCCTTCCGTCCTCGTTCAGCGCTCTTTCAGCGGGAGCCTTCTGTATTCAGTTTGGCGTGCAGGGCGCGTGGGGTGTGGTGAGTTGTCTTTCTCTCTGTTCTCCCAGCGTGCCCGCGCCCGTCGCACGCGTACTGCAACGTTGAGATACAATGCAATACGATGAACTGGAACTGACAAAAATGTATGTTCTCCTTGACAGATTCCTATCTTCTTAGCAGAGATCTCGCCCCCCGCATTCCGCGCAACGTTCCCCGGTGTAGCGTACCAAATCGGAAACGTGAGTCTTTACTCGCGTTTCGACGTGTTTGAGTGAATCTGATTTTTTGTAATTGCGTAGATGGTGTCCTCTGCGTCAGCGCAGATCGAAGCAAGTATGTCACTCCTCGCCCAAAATACATCCAAATTAGCTGATGATGAGTACTTAATGCGCAGCTGGTGGCGATAACTTGAAGACGACCATCATCGTGAATGGTAAACCGACCGTTGTCCCCAATTACGCTACCGTAAGCACTATCTCCAAACTCCCTTCCGAAATACGAAGTCAGTAACACTGACTTCCCGTTCGTCGACGATAGGTCCAAGGCATTCTCATCGGCGTCGTCTCCGCCTTTGTGATCTTCATCACGATCATTGGGCCTGAGTAAGTCTCTATCTTCGTTCTCCTTCCTTTCTTCTACCCATCCCTCCAATCCTACAAATCACGCTTATCACGCTAATCACACCTACCAAATCTCCAGGAATCACGGATCGCACTTCGAGAAGAACAAAATCGCGTTCCAAGAGGGAGCTGCAAACGACGTCGTTATCCTCGACGACGAGCCCGAGCCGGGCGTGGAGGTTGTCGGTGCGGAGAAGGGTGAGAGCTCGAGCGATATCGATGAGAAGCATAATAGCATGGAGAAGGTTTGAGGGTTTTGAGGGTTTGGGATGGATGTGAAAAAGACGAAATGAGATGAAGGAGGTGGTGGTGGTTTGATGACTGACGATTGAAGATCATACTAATCACGATTCACGACTTTTTTGTTTGCTTGTAATTTCTCGTCGATGTATAAATAGCGCTTTTTCATGTTCATGACGAGGTTTTTTCTTGGTATACGAACAAATATAACCGTAAGATGAAAAATGAATGAATCCAATAAACAACCTACTACAACCCCAATCCCTCCAGGTACCGCTCCGTCATCTCCCACAAATCATCCTGCATCTGCACATCCATCGCATTCGGCGCCTGCTCGACCACACTCCCCACAGGCGCTACATACGCTCCCCCATACTTTTCAACCTCCAACCGCACCTCTGGCGCCGCCGCCGCCCAGCACGAGTTGTACGCGCCCTCGTCCGGGCCTCGGAAAAGCAATGCGAAGACGAACTGGATGACGCGCGAGAAAGGGAGATGGCTTGTGAAAGTGGTGGTGGCGACGACGCCGGGGTGCGGGCATATGCAGATGATGTTGTGGGGGGATAGTTTGCGGTGGAGGGTGTTGGAGAAGAGGAGGTTTGCGAGTTTTGACAGGGCTGTAATTTGAATTGAGGTGGGGTTGGAAAGGGTCTGCACGAAGAGAGAGGGGGGTATGGGATAAGAACGTACCATAGCGCGAGAGGGTAGCCATTCGGTCGTTTGAGTACATGTTTTTGCATTCGTCGAGGTTTTTGAAGGCCGTTTTTGCGTTGGGGCCTAGGAGGGCGTTACGGTGTTGTTCGGAGCCTACCTGGCTTCTATCGTCAGCAGAAGCCCATCCACTCTATTATACGTAGAATTTTGGACTCACAGTTACAACGCGCACGTCATTTGTCGGGTCTTCTGCCGTTTTTATTAGAAGTGGGAGTAGGGATTTGGTGAACTGGAAGGTGCCAAAGTGACTACGTATTGCCATCGTAAGCTTTCTTCGCTTCAAATTTGCTTTGGAGTACAGATGCGACGTACTTGACCAGCATCATCTGCGTGATACCATCTTCGCTGGCTTGGTTTTCATAGTCGAAAATACTAGAGCGGGGAAGATTGTGAGGCTAGTTGCGTAGATGCATTGGCATTCGAGCCCAAGTACCATGCAGCATTGTTCACTGACAGCGCGAAATCGTAAGCGCATGTTCATTAAAGACATGAAAAAAGAGCGCACCAAGCGCATCCAATCTTTCTTCCACCTTCAGAAAGCCCTCTGCCGAATTCTTCGCTGCCAACGGCGTCGAAAGGTCGCAGGCGAAGTAAACCACGTCGCCTGATCCTATCCCTTCCTCCAGGAGTTTCGCCACCGCATTTCGCCCTTTCTCTTCGTTTCTTGAGCCGAGATAGACTTTCGCGCCTTTGCGGGCTAGATGTTTAACAGTGGCGTATCCTATACCTTGGCTGCGCGGAGGTAGGTAAGTATTTTCTTTGGATGAGGGCGTTGAGACTCACTTGGCACCAGATACAACGACGACCTTCCCGGAAAGGTCCTGCAAGTCTGTCGATGGGTTGAATTTGGGCGTCCACATGCGGGTAATTCAGGACAACGTTCAACGAGGTGCCAACGCTCATTTTCAAGAGCGCCTGAGAATTTTGAGCTAAGTTTATACTTTCTCCATGTTGACGGAGGTCACAAGACTCGTGTAGAGAGGCTTTTTTTCTTTGGCCGCACCGAATATATACCATCGAGCTTCCAGTATAGTTCAAGGAGGATTGGGAGTGGTTAGGAGGAAGAAAAGTCTTAGTCCGGTGGAAGGAGGAAGGTCTAGCCAAACATTGACACACACTTCCGTGTTCGAATTCGTTCATTCCTGTTTCGTTTAACTTCCACAGCTCATCTGGCTCCCAAACGCTTTCAGTATGTCTATCTCGCCACAGGTCCTATGCCCTCATGGAATCAGACGATATCGGGATGGCGCAGAGGGCTTGCGGGGTTCCATAATTCGACACCACTCTCACGATACGCTTCTATTCATGGTTGACTTCAAAGGCAATCACTTCTCCGGGTTCATATTATACAAGGTCCCAATCGTCGGAAGGGAAATGAGTGCGGTTAGCCTTGGGGCGATTAGCGATGAATCAGGATCTACTTCGATCGTCATTCATAATCAGTCTCGCTGTCAAGGGTCTGAATGACGCCACTGCCATAGGAGAAACGTATAAGAACGCTCGTCTTTGTTCCTCAAATAACTCTCCTCATTGCATATAGCCGTCTAGCGCCCCAGTCATGCCTTCGATTACTAATGGGCGCATTTTGTTCGCCGCTGCACCTGAAGGAAGGTTGATACCATATACGCTCGACTGATGTTGACTTATATTCTTGATTTGCGAATCTAGGATACCCCGAGCCTGGAAAACACATCGTATACGACACTTCGAAAACCATTGATCTCGAAACGGTTCCTCTCAATGGTGGTATTTTAATCAAGACGCTCGAGCTCTCCATCGACCCATATCTGAGGGGACAAATGCGAGAGGCGCATATCCCGTCTTATATGCCTGCTTTCCCAATGGGTGAACCGTACGTCTTCCTCTATTATTCTACTGTCGCTCTGCGGTAACCTGGTTGAATGCTTTACATAGAATCTACAGCCCGGGTATTGGCGTAATACTCCGCTCAGAACACTCAGACATCAAAGTAGGCGACCATGTTACTGGGTTTATCTGTATAGAATTCTTTGTCGTCTACTGGTTCTCGCGCTAATATCTAACCTTCCTTTAGCGCATCAGCAATATTCAGTAGTCAAAGTCGTACCCCCGCTCCGCAAAATCGAGAATCCGCAGCACCTTCCATGGTCATTCGCTCTAGGTGTTCTCGGCATGCCAGGTTCGTATTTTTTGTATCATTGAAAACGTATGGTTTTGTTTATTGTGGTTGCAGGTCAGACTGCGTTTATGGGATGGAACGAGTATTCACGAGTGAAGAAGGTTCGTCAGAGGCGGTTCTGAAATCTGATTCCACTGGTATCTAATGAAATGTGCATGGGCAGGGAGAAACTGTTTTCGTATCTGCAGGAGCCGGTGATTATCTTCCCAATGTTTTATCCTTGCTATAACGCTCAAACTATTTGTCGTATATAGGAGCGGTCGGATCGTGAGTAGCTTTAATTATCTCTATCCTATTGATTTTCTGAAACATTAATCCCTTTTCGCCAGCCTCGTCATCCAACTTGCTAAAATGGACGGCTGCAAAGTTATTGCCTCCGCAGGCTCTGATGACAAAGTTCAATTCATGAAAGAATGCGGAGCCGACGTCGCATTCAATTATAAGACGACGAATACAGCTGAGGTGTTGAAGAAAGAGGGACCTATCGACATGTGCGTATCCTATGTTGACGCATTGAGAGGGGAGGACAGCTGATCAGTCATTATGGGAGAATAGATATTGGGATAACGTTGGTGGGGAAACGCTCGACGCTGCCCTCGATGCCGCCGCCTCAAATGCCCGTTTCATAGTGAGCCAATCTGGTGAACAATGTGGCTGAGATGATCTGATCATTAATTGTAGGTATGCGGTATGATCTCCACATACAACGACCCCAAAGGAGCGCCGATCTACGTTCGTTTCTCTCTGAACTCCCCTCTGAACAACTTACTTATTTATTCCCGTTCCCATCTACGTGTAGAACATGCCCAAAGTCTTCGAGAAATGCATCAGCATAAACGGCTTCCTCTACCAACCGCTAGAACCGAAATGGAGGCAGCAATTCGCAGCGACGATCCCTTCGCTAGTTGCGACTGGTAAGATCAAACACCAAATGGACGTCTACGAGGGGTTGGATAAGGTTGGAGATGTTATTCTTGCTTTGCAGAAGGGGGCAAATAAGGGTAAGGCTGTGGTCCATGTTGCGGATGAGGTGTAGGAATGATTGAATTATATGTTGTGCGCTGGAAAGTATGTTACTGAGAATTCGAAAAAGGATTGATAATTTCTTTGCGTATTATCAGGCTCACGTGAAGCTATGGACTGTACATTGATATTCTGCATACATCCTCAGGCTTGACCGCGACTGAACTCGCTCAAAGTAACGCAGGGATGTTATGACAAGATATCGTTATAAGTTCAAGCCTTTCCTATGATAATTCACGAAAGCGACTTAGTCATTCCTCTGCCCTGCGAACCCCCCAACGTGAAGCTTCGCTATCATAATTAATATGGCTCCCATCCATCATCGACGGTAGAATCCTAATCAATTCTGTTCCAACTGGTCCGTACAATCACCCTTCCAATATCACGTCGCCGACTTTGACAACCCTTATGAACCAGAATACAGCATTATATTAAGAAGAATGTATCGCGCATCAAGGTGATTACGAACCCAAACAACCTCCCTTGGTCTACATTGATCGGCGTACTTGGGACGCCAGGTGCAAATATTATTAGCCCAACGCATGCAATGTTCAGACAATGTGGACACCTGATTTAATAGAAATGGCTGAAACTCGAGGTTATAAGAACGAGTCTATATAAATAGACTCGTAATCGGTATACTCGGAAGGTCATGGCATAGACAATACATGATTCAATAGGAAGGATTGCATTCATGACTCGGAAGGAATTCTCAAAAGCTAAACCTGTACGAGGATCATTAACCAGGTCTCCCGTCCAATTCTAACATTCAGTATCGCTAGGGCGAAACGGTGTTCGTATGAATCGTATCAACTGGAGCTGGTATGTCCCCAATAATTCCATCGCGTTAAATTGATACGGTAGACTTTCATGGTAGGATCAGTCGGATCGTAAGTATTCCCATTTATTTGGGATCCATTCCCGTATATGACGGCCTTTGTAGCCTTGTCATGATCATCCAACTCGCGAAGATAGACGGCCTCAAGGTGATTGGATCGGCTGGATCCGGGGAGAAGGTCCAATCGACGTGTAAGCTCTACTTGTCTTAGGCTTGCGCTCTGCAATCATCTGGACGTCGCAACACAGATACTGGGATAACGTAGGGGGAGCGACGCTTGATGCCGCTCTCGAAGCTGCCAGTAAAGGCGCGCGATTTATTGTAAGCTATTATTATCTTACTAACGTCAATCTTTAGGTGGAAAGATAAGGGAACTGACAACGTTTTCCATCAGGAATGTGGCATGATATCGGGGTACAACACGGGCGGTCTACGTATGTCTCTTCTTCTGCGGGACTTTAAATTACTCAACCATCTCTGCGATTATCTCTCCTTGATTGTAGAAACCGCAACAAATGTTCAGAAAATCAATTACTACATATGAGCGGCTTTATCGTCGACGATCTCTACCCCGAGTGTGCTGAGGAGCCTCTATCCAACCAAATGCGGCGCCCGGGGGAAGTCAAAAGCTTAGATGAGGGAAGCGCCGAATCGAAAAATAGCAACAGTAACGTTGAAGGGTATATCGTTGCCATAAGCCATCTAGGTCAGCGTCATCCCAGGAAGGCTCATCAAGGAGGTTGGCGGCTTTTAAGGAAGGTATTACACGCGATACATAGAATGCATGAGGTATACTTAGTACACGATCTCGGCAAGGAGGTAAGATCAAGGACATACCACACACTCCCGAGGGGGTGGAGCAAAAATTTCTGCTCATTGGCCATTAAGGGGAGCCGTTTGACAAAGTATGACTCGCCATCTGACAGCGATTTTCTAACGTACACGTAAGCAACCGATTCAGGCAACCCAATAGAGTAGAACCGATGTTACGGGACAAAGTTACCAATATTGGAAAGTCGGGCTGCCTGCGTTGTTCAAAAACACCATCAATAATTGTCGATAGGCCCAGGAATACGAAAATAAATGCAGCCCAGGCTACGAGATAAAAAGGCGGCACAAAGGGAGGGAAAAGCATCCCACCTTCTCTCCGATACCAAGTAGAAGAGTGCCTCAGGTACCCAGTCGCAATGCAGGGCAACTTTGCGCGTAGCAGCTACAACTCCAGAGCAAGTACTCCTGCTGGACACCGACAGAACGTTCTCGGCGTCGATGCCTTCGCTATGGAGGAAAACAGCGTCAACGACAATCTACATTCGTCTCACTTTCTGGTAAGCCTTGCCATGTAAATATGCTGGTACGGGTTGACTAACGCATCTGTGTACACAAGGCCCAAGGTTGGAGAAATCATGTCGAAGTACGGAACGTCTCAGACCAACTCCAGCGCATCACGTATTCGGACCATCAACACCGCGATACGCACGAGGCTAGCGTGCGGATGAGCAATGAACACCATGGGTACACGCCAAATGCTTACCTTGGAGGACCACCTCCGCTTCCACCAGTCGTTCCAATCCCGCTTCCACCTCTTTCACCTACGATCCCCGTTCAAACTCACCCGCTCATCACATATCGACTACATCATTCCAACGTCAACAGTCCTATATGGTGGAACATATCTCTGCCTCCTTCCACCGCGCGCCTAGCCGCTGCACTTCACGGCGCACCAAGCTGGCCATGGTGGCGAGAGGTAGCTGTGTGGCCTAACGGCTTGCCGAGCATGACGATCCGTGTTCAAGGCGTCCAACGCCCTATCGTCGTGTTCCCTGGTGAGATCGGGCACCAGATCAGTATTTTGGACGTCATGAACGCCGTATACAACGCCGTGCGTACCAATGTCGTCGTGGCGTCCGACGCTGGTGAATCGAGCACTACACACCTCATATTTGAGCCTGGGCGAGACGATGGTAATCAAGAGGTCGACTCCATGAACGCTGTACCTTCAGACGCGATTTACAGACAGTTCCGTGGACAGGTTTGGTGGGCCGGTTTACGTGCGAGTATCGATGAAGTCGATGTTTGGATCCTTCAATCGCAAGGAAGGAGACGTCGGGGGGGCCAATGAAGAAAGACTGCTGAAAAAAGCCGCAGCGACGAAGATTTACTTGTATAACATGTATCCAGGACAGTAATATAATCGAGTTGATTTAAGTCGTGCAAGAGAGAGAGAGGGGCTCATTTAAGCGCCCGGCTGAGAAAATTGAAAATTGACATCGGGTATCGGTCGGATGATGCTGAAAACAAGTTCGGGGTTGGCGATGTACGGCTACGGGACTTGTTGTGTGAAATAATTATTGTGTAACAACTTCGGCCAGGCCAATATTATGCTTTGTTCGATGCTCTTTGCTTCCCAGAGAACTGCAGCAAAGCGAAGGTAACAACAGATCGCAATGTCCTACGTGACCATGATGAACTTCCTGCGTCCCGTCTTAAAACCTCGTGAGGCAACTCGTCTGACTTCTTATTACAGATATGTTGTTTAGCATGGTTGTACATACCCGAATTCGACTGACAAAGCTCCAAGTGTCATGAATGTGTCAAGCCTGGATGTTCAATATTTCGATTCTGGGTCATGATGTGTCTTGAATGGCTTTGGATTATCGACGATGTTTGGGGAGAAGATTCATACGTTATGGGTTGACATAGATACGTGGTGCAGTATCATTATGAAGAAAAACGGATTCTCGATGCGTAATAGACTTGTTCAAGTAGCCGACCTCGTGTGAACTCATTACCTGATTCAGAGTCCTTTGGTTCCTTCACGCTCCTGCCAGGTCAGTGCTCCTCTTGCCTCAACCACCTCTGAGATATCGATAATGACTCGCTGCACAGGACTCCGACTCTCAACAGACTCCAATTCTAAGCAGCCAAATCCTAATTGCTATGTCGAACACCCTACAGTACCCGCTGCCACACACTCCTCTGTTCGAATTCTTTCATTCTGGTCTGTCGCCGCTGCGTTCCACAGCTCACCTGGCCCCAAACGCTTTCAGTATGTCTATCTCGCCACAGGTCCTATACCCTCTGGGAACCTGACGATATCGTAATGGCTCAGAGGGCTCGCGGGGGTCCACAATCTGATACCACTCTCACGATACGCTTCTACTATTCATAGTGACTTCTAGCCAAGGAAAGCAATCACTTCTCCGGGTTCATGGGCCTGTCTCATCGGCAGAGAAATGAATGCGATTAACCCTCAGGCGATTAGCAATGAATCAGGATCTACTTCGAACGTCATTTCTGTCTTTCTGTCATGGGTCTGAATGACGGCACTTCCATGTGAGAAATGTATAAGAATGCTCGTCTTTGCTCCTCGAATAACTCTCCTCATTGCATATAGCCGTCGAGCGCCCCATTCATGCCTTCGATCACTAATGGCCACGTTTTGTTCATCGCTGTGCCGGAAGGAAAGTCATTATCGTAGACCTCATTCATGTCGACTCATACTCTCATTCTCATATCTAGGATATCCCGAGCCTGGAAAACACATCGTATACGACACCCTCGATCTCGAAACGGTTCCTCTCAATGGTGGTTTCTTTTCAAGACGCTCGAGCTCTCCATCGACCCATATGAGGGGACAAATGCGAGAGGCGCATATCCCTTCTTATATGCCCGCATTCCCAATGGGTGAACCGTACGTCTTCCTTTATTATTCTACTGTCGCTCTGCGGATAACCTTATTTAACACCTTATATAGAATCTACGGCGCAGGTATTGGCGCGGTACTTTGCTCAGAACACTCGGACATCAAAGCAAGCGACCACGTCACTGGGCTCATCCGTATGGCATCCTTTGTCGTCTCCTGGTGCTCGAGCTAATCCTCATTCTTTTTTCAGCACATCAGCAATATTCAGTAGTCAAAGTCGCACCCCCGCTTCGCAAAATCGAGAATCCGCATCACCTCCCATGGTCTTTCGTACTGGGTGTTCTTGGCATGCCGGGTTCGTCTTTTTTGCATCATTGAAAATATATAATTTTGTTCATCGTGGTTGTAGGTCAAACTGCGTTTATGGGATGGAGTGAATGCTCACGAGCAAAGAAGGTTCGTCAGAGGTGGTTCTGGAAGCTCAGTTTACTGGTACCTGATGAAATGTGCATGGGCAGGGAGAAACTGTTTTCTTATCTGCAGGAGCCGGTGATTATCTTCCCAATGCTTTGTTCTTGCTGCAGGATAATGCTCAATCTGTTTTTCGCGTATAGGAGTGGTCGGATCGTAAGTAGCATCAATATTTTATCGATTATCTGAAACATTAATTCCTTTTTTGCCAGCCTCGTCATCCAACTTGCTAAAATGGACGGCTACAAAGTTATTGCCTCCGTAGGCTCCGATGAGAAAAGTTTAATTCATGAAAGAATGCGGAGCCGATGTCGCATTCAATTATAAGACCACGAATACACTTGAGGTGTTGAAGAAAGAGGGTCCCATCGACATGTGCGTATCCTCTGTTCATGCGACATGGGGTGAGGACCGCTGATCAGTCGTTATGGGATAACAGTTATTAGGATAACGCCGGGGGAGAGACATTGGACGCCGCTCTTGACGCCGCCGCTTCAAATGGCCGTTTCATAGTGAGCGAATCTGTTGAGCGATGTGGCCAAGGCTATCTGATCATTTATTGTAGATTGTAGGTTTGTGGTATTATCTCCACATACAACGACCCTAAAGGAGCGCTAATCTACGTTCGGTTATTTTAAGCCTTTCCGCTGATGATCCATGGAAGTGATTTAGTCATCCTCTGCCCTGCGATCCCCCAACGTCGAGCTACATCGTTACGATCAACATGGCACCCACCATCAATGGCAGAATCCTATTCAACTCTGTTCCAACTGGTCCGTACAATCACTCTTCCAAGATCGCTTCATCGACTTTGGCTCTGATGGCTACTGCTATTTTGCGTTATGCTATCAAACAGGATTTCCCGAGCCCGGAAAAACCACTATCTAAATATGACCCCACCCAAACCATTGGTCTCGAGTGAGTTGCGCCGGATGGAGGCGTATTGATCAAAGTCCTTGAGCTCTCCGTCGATCCGTATATGAGAGACCGGATGCGCGATCCCAGCGTCAAGTCGTATGGGCCTGCATTTGTCATTGGCGAACCATATGTTTCCATTCCCTTGCTGCGTTTTAAATTAGGAAAAAGACTGATTAAAGTATGGATATGCAGAACTTATGGTTTTGGGGTAGGCGTCGTTGTTCGCGCGGAGAATCCAGCGTTTTAAAACGGGTGATCATGTATACAGGATTTTTGGCACGATTAATCAGAAAAAGTTTGACTTATCGCTGCTAAATATTAATGAAACTCGATAATCCGGAACATCAGCACTATGTTATCAACAAGGATGTATCACGCATCAAGGTGATTACGAACCCAAACAACCTTCCTTGATCTACATTTATCAGCGTACGTGGGATGGAGTCGTTGATGTTCTCACCGCTAATGAAGCCTTAGTCAAGTCGTTTATATCGCTGTGGAAAATGGAAGCAAATCCAGTTGAGCCATCATGAATATTGGGAGCCATCAGGTGTTGTGGTTCCCGATGAATCCAATGAGTCCAGGTGATCATATTTGGAGCTGTCAAGCAGCTAGGAGTGGGCGCTAAGAAGCGCTTCGAAGACATGGAGATACCGTCACAATTTGATTCTTATCCGTATAGCTGATAAGTAATGGGTTCTTCTACAAGCCCAAGCCCCAACTCGGCCCTGGCCTAGGCCGCGGCTTCGCAGGGATATGCAGCTCAAAGCGAGCGCGATGTCGCCTATACTCTCGTATGCGTCTCTACGCCGCAGAGACCTCGAATGTGAAGTCTCGTTGTACGTTTAGACGGTATGACAGGTTGCGTATGTGCGTCGGGACATGGACACAGAAGCATTGACGATCTTTCAATGCAGCGTGTACGGCGGTTTGCGATTCAGACGGCGTACATGTTTGATAGCGGGTGCGACAGCAGACAGTGGCAGATGGAGCTTAGTCCAACGTAATGGGACGTTTACGCTGCATTCACGTCGTTACGCGGATACTCAGCGAGACGCGATGTTGGTACGATGATTCCAACGGGGTGACGCCGCAACGCTGTGCAGGATTCCAGAGCTCCTAGAGAGCGACAGTTGCACAAGAGACAGAAGTAGTTATAGCAGGACGCTGTTGAGCGAGAATGCGAAGGTCAGGATGGGTGAGAATGGACGATAGTAAGGGGCGTACCTAGTGGATCTCCCGCTCCCACGGGTCTTCCCTGTAGTCTCGTTTTCCAGTCCATCATATTCCGTGGTCTTGGAGGTGGTTGACGCGAGGGACACGAACGAAAGGGCAGACAATGTGGACAAGGTGAGGGTGGAAGTGAAAGTCAACCTGTCGATGATCATGACGTGTCTCGGCGAATGCCCAAAATTGATGGGAAACTACGGCCTGGGCCACGGCTCGCGCCTTCAAAGCTCGGCTCAGGACGGCTGGCTTTCGGCGGCTTCGAGGTCTGAAGCCGAGCCGCGTACAACACTAATCCTATTCAACTCCGTTCCAACTGGTCCGTAAGCCTTATGATCCGGAACATCAGCATCTATGTTTTATATATATTAATATAAAGGCAGAACGTTGGTTTCCCGCGCGATACGGGACACAAGATGCATCCAAAACAAGCAACTGCTATTACGGGGATTAAATTATAAAGCCACTCCTGGCACGCATCCATTTTGCGAGATGCAAAATCCGTGCAAAATGTATTATCAAAAGATTAAATTCTACGAGTGACTAATATTATAAGTTTTGAAATGATTTTACCGACTGTCAAAAGACTATGAGAATCCGAACAAAAGATTAAATATGACTCAAATTTAGCATTATGAAAAATACTTCCTTTTCAATGCATCCTGCTATAGGCAGAAAGGGAACAATATTTTAACTTCTGCCGAAATCTTGACATATGCAAAATTTATCATTTTGCGACCGCGCAGAAACAATTGAGAAGTTTAAATTTAGACAATTCTAAAATTAAAACTTCTGCACAGCTTCTGCACAGATTTTGCATTTGGCAAAATCAATTAAGAACTTTAAATTCTGATTAAGTCAAAATTCATCGCCCGATGTCGGAGGCGCAGTAGCGCCCGGAGTAGCGCCCGAATCGGTGTACTCGGAAGGCCACGGCGTAGACATTGCATGATTCAATAGGAAGAACCGCGTTCATGGCTTGGAAGGAGTTCTCGAGAGCCATACCTGTACGAGAATCAGTGACGATATCTTCTGTCAAATTCTAATATACAGTAACGCTAGGGAGAAACGGTGTTCGTGTCAACTGGAGCAGGTATGTCCTCAATAATTCCATCCCATTAAATCGTTGCGAACTTTATTCGTAGGACCAGCCGGATCGTACGTATTCCCATATGTTTGGGATCTGTTTCCGTGTTTAACAGGATGGCATGTGTAGCCCCATTATCCAACTCGCGAAAAAAGATGGCCTCAAGGTAGTTGAGTCGGCTGGCTCCGAGGAGAAGGTGCAATTCATGAAGGAAATCGGAGCTGATGTGGCCTTTAACTACAAGACCACCAAAACAGCAGAAGTATTGGAGAAGGAAGGCCCAATTGATGTGTAAGCACTTTACTTTTCCGTTGACACTCTCGAAGCCGCCAGTAAGGGCGCGCGATTCATTGTAAGCTATTATTATCTTGCTAACGTTAATCTTTAGATGGAAAGATAAGAAACTGACAATGTTTTCCATCAGGAATATGGAATGATATCGACGTACGACACCGGCGGCGAACCGGTCTTCGTATGTCTCCAAGTTCTTCCGCTGACCGAGAAATTATATACTCAATTCTCTGTGTGTGTGTGATCTTTCTTTGATTCTAGAAACTGCAAAAAATGTTCAGAAGATCAATTACTATGAGCGATTTTATCGTGAACGATCTCTACCCCAAGTGGACTGAGGAGTTCGAGGCCACTATCCCACCTCAAGTAGTTTCCGGGGAGATCAAATATCGCGAAGAAATCTACAGCGGATTGGAGAACATTGACAATTTAATTTTAGTGATTCGGAAGGGGCTGAAAAAGGCTAAGGCTGTGGTACATGTGGCCAATGCTTAACGAAGATGACTAAAATGTATTGCAGTCGTGAATTGAATAGGCATATAAAAATACAACGCTGACATCAGGAAGTTGAAGTCGCTCCCTCCTTGAGGCTTCCAGCAGCAGCTCTAAGTTGGCATAATTTCAACAGCTCTAAATTTGCACCAAATGTAGTAGCACTTCACGTTCGCCTCGAGGCGCACAAGTTACTAGGTCGAACAACTTCGAACAAGCACTCTAGATCCCATCAAAACTGCCCAATTTGGAGAGAAAGCATCCGCATCTGTTTCCGCATATCCTGATCCGAGCATTTGCCGTTCATTGCCGTCCGTGCCGCGTGATGCGCCTTTCTTTGTCCCATCTCACGCCTCCGGAAATACCCTTTTGAGAGCACCACGCCCTCGATTATACCTCTAAGGGCCATGTCAGCCTTGCTAACCGGTGCTTATAAACTTCTATTAGATTAATTATGGTTTAAAGAGGGTTGGAAGAGGCTGTCTAGTCTTCTCGGCGGTCTGCTTATGTTGCAAGACTGCAGCGTATTTCGCAAGGGCTTTCCGAAATATAACTTATGTTATATCTGTCTATATTAATATCCTCTCGCCCTCACCGTCGCTTGCGGAATCGGACTCTGAAGGGTCCTTTGATGGGATCTCAAAATCAAAAGACCAATCTAATTATGACTCGTTGTTGAACCTGTTGAACCTGTTGAACCTGTTGAACCTGTTGAACCTGTCGGCGCTGAGTCAAACAACCAGGGGTGGGCGCTTCGAAGCGCTTCGAAGACATGGACTTTGGAAAGTACCGTCATAATTTGATCCTTATCCGAATAACTGATAAGGAGATCGTTGATTTTAGTTGTACAAGATTATGTGTCCAGTAGATACTGCTGTTGAGAAAAATATACATGCGAATAACCGAATCCAAATACAAGAAAGAGATTAAGGAAGCACCTTTTCCAATAGATGAGAGGGAGGTGCCGAATCGAAATATAGCAACAGTGATGTTGAGGGCTATACCGCTGCCATAAGCCATCCGAGCCAGGTCATCCCATCAAGGCTCTCATCAAGAAGCCGAGTGCGTTTCAGGAAAAGGTATCACACACGACACATGGAAGGTCTAAGGTATAATTAGTGGTCAATCTCGGGAAGGAGGTAAGAAAAAGGACATATCGTCCGGGGTGGAGCAGCAACCCTTGCCCCTGGCCATTTGACAGCTCTATTTTCTAACATACGCGTAAGTAACCAATTCAGGCAACCTAATAGAGTAGAACCATTGTTACGGGACATATTTACCAGTAGTCGATGAACGGGATCGAAGTTTAGTGCATCACAAATGAAAGCAAATGAATGTGCAGGTCGAGCTGTGAATTTAAAAATAGATGCAGACCAAGCTTCGAGATAAAATAGCGGCCGTTTCGCATCACAAAAAAAAAAGCAAGTGAATGTGAAGGACAAGCTGTGTATTTAAAAATAGATGCAGACCAAGCTTCGAGATAAAATGGTGGCCGTTTCTTTCGAAGTGACACAAGGGGAGTGAAAAGCACCCCACCTTCTCTCCAGTACCAAGCAGAAGAGCGCCTCAGGTATCCAAACACAATGGAAGCCAACTTTGCACGTAGCGGCTACAACACCAATTCCACAGCCAGTACTCCCGTAGGACAACCACAGAACGTTCTCGGAGGCAATGCCTTCGCTATCGAGTCAAACTGTGTCAACGAAAACCAACATTCGTCTCATCTTCTGGTTAGCTTTTTCGGGTAAATACGCGGTTACTGATTGACTAACGCATCCTTGTACACAAGGCTCAAGGCGGGATAAATCATGTCGAAGCACGAGACACCTCAGACCGACTCCAGCGCGTCACGTATTCGGACCACCAATTCCGCGATACACATGATGCTAGCGTGGGGATGAGCATCGAACACCATGGGTATACGCCAAATGCTTACATCGGAGGACCACCTCCGCTTCCACCAGTCATTCCAATCCCGCTTCCACCTCTTTCACCTACCATCCCCGTTCAAACTCACCCACTCATCACATATCGACTACATCATTCCAACGTCAACAATCCTATATGGTGGAACATATCTCTGCCTCCTTCCAATGCATGCTTAGCCGCTGCACTTCACAGTGCACCGAGCTGGCCATGGTGGCGAGAAGTAGCTGTACGGCCTAACGGCTTGCCGAGCATGACGATCCGTGTTCAAGGCATCCAACGCCCTATCGTCGTGTTCCCTGGTGAGATCGGGCACCAGATCAGTATTTTGGACGCCATGAACGCCGTATACAACGCCGTGCGCACCTCCGTCGTCGTTGCGTCCAACGCAGGCGAGTCGAGCACCACAGACCTCATATTTGGGCCCGGGCCAGAGGAAGGTGATCAAGAGGTCGATTCCATGAACGCAGTACCTTCAGACGCAATTCAGAGACAGTTCCGTGGACGGGTTTGGTGGGCCGGTTTACGTGCGAGTACCGATGAAGTCGATGTTTGGATCCTCCAGTTGCAAGGAATGAGACGTGGAGGGCACTATTGACGAAAGACTGCTGAAAAAATTCGCAGTGACGAAAATTCACTTGTATAACATGTATCCAGGACAGTAATATAGTCGAGTTGATTCCAGTCGTGCAAGAAAGAGAGAGGAATGTTTAAGCGCCCAGCTGCGAAAATTGATGTCGAGATGGAAGTTGAAAGCAAGCAATGGGAATCGGGGTAGCCGCATCAGCAAGCCTACAGTTTACTTTTGCACTTATCTCCGCTTTTGAGCCTTTTAGCATGGGAATAAAAAGGAAAAAGTCCAAATAAGCGGACCAAAATATGCATTTGATGGCGCTATTTGTCGCCAATCAAAGCAGGTTCACACTAGCTTTTTGCAGAGTGGAGCCCAGCATTTTTTACTTGCAGCTTTCGCCCTTTTTGGCGCTTTTGACGGTTGCACAACTGTAAAAAAGTAAATTGTAGACTTGCTGATGCGGAGCACTTGTGTGAAATAATTATGTAACAAATTTGCTCAAGGTCAAGCACGATGCTCCGAGCCTTTGCTTCCCAGAGAACTGCAGCAGAGCGACGAAGGTTCAGCAACCTAAGGCGTTTTGTTTAAACACTGTATGTCTTGGACACAAAAATGTGTTACTGTTTAAACATTATATTTCTATTGCCCAGCCCAATATCTCAACACATTTAAGCACTGTTTGAACAGATATAAAGTATTACTATTTAAACACAAAGTAATTTAAAAAAGCATATTTTACGACCATCTTAAACATCAGTTAAACAAGAATGCGTTCAATCAGGATACAATATCTAGTCTAATTTTGAGGTTAAGAAAATCTAATCTATAGTGATTATAAGTCCGTTCAAACACCATTCAAGATTATTCCATGTACGTGCACAGACTGCTGCCCAGTTCACCTTGATCAGAAGGTGCTGAGAAAGAATGTGTTCAGAGAATATCCTTACCCTTGGGTACACAATCCGTCGCCGCATCCGACTACAAGAGGGTTTATTTAAATAAAATCATCTAAAACCAATATCTCAGATGAGGAGAAGATTAGGGAAGAGCTCACAGTGGCACAGGGAAATAGCGGGAAGAAAGGGAAAGGAGGTCGGTAATACACTGAGTTCCTTATTATATAGGAATGTGAGGACGCCACTAGTGGCACCACTGTGCGTGCTTCGGCCACTCACATCAAGTCGTTGCTTCGATCAAGCGCCACAGTGGCGTTTGTTGCATGGCTATATTACATATAAGGACCATCACCCGATCGAGCAATGAACTTCCTTTCTTTGCTCTTGAGAGCAGCATGAGTGGCGCGCTCGAAAGTGGTATGCCCAGTGAACCTCGGAATGAGGGTGACACTGTATACAGATAGGTTAGTGTGAAACTTATATGTTTAAACACCAAACACACACTTTAATTAAACCCCGAATGACAGGATGTCCTCTCGCCAAAGGTTTCTCCGAAATATGCGTCTGAGTTGGCACATTCACCTTTATTGCCTGAGCCTTCTCGCACCGGGTATGTTTCATACGGGCTTCAAAAGAGTGCTATGTACCACACAATGGCAGTGCGTGCTGCAAAGGCCTTCAAAGAGGCTGGAGGTGAATTACCACCGGACGATGAGACATTGTCGGAACACGTTGTCCGCCGGTGACCAGTCATGGGCCGCAGTCGATAGTTGAGCACGTACATCGTATTTTGCGTCATACTGATGATTTCAAACTTTACTTGAACATGATGTAACAGGGAAATATGCGTTTAAGCCCCAATTAAACGTATTCACACAATGTTCAACATCAACCACAGCTTGAACATCATATTTAAACAAACCTTAAACATTGTGTTTAAACGCACCTTTGTATAACGCTTAATCCATGGTTAAACTCAGAGATATAGACATCGTTTAAGTGAGGCATTTATGTTTAAATGCATTCAAACAGTATCTGTTTAAACATATATCCTGCTTGTGTAATTAATTATAAGGAATATATGTGTTTAAACACCATGGATGCTTAAACACACATTGTAAGGTAGGACATGGGGTGTTTAAGCAAAACACCTAGAAATTCACGAAGGTTCAACGCGCCGTAATGTCCTACGTGACCGTGATCAACTTCCTGCGTCCCATCTTAAAACCTCGTGAGGCAACTCGTCTGACTTCTTATTACAGATATGTTGTTTAGCATGGTTTGTACATACCCGAATTCGACTGACAAAGTTCCAAGTGTCGTGAATGTTCCTTATATTCTTTATTTCGAATCTAGGATATCCCGAGCCTGGAAAACACATCGTATATGACACTTCGAAAACCCTCGATCTTGAAACGGGTTCTCTTGATGGCGGTATTCTAATTAAGACGCTGTAGCTTTCCATCGACCCATATATGAAGGGACAAATGTGAGAGGCGCACATCCCTTCCTATATACCTGCTTTCCCAATGGGTGAACCCTACGTCTTCCTTTATTATTCTACTGTCGCTCTGCGGATAACCTGATTCAATATTTTACATAGAATCTAAGGCGCAGGTATCGGCGTGGTACTTCGAACATTCAGACATCAAAGCAGGCAACCATGCACAGGGCTCATCCATATGGCATTCTTTGTCGTCTCCTGGTGCTCGCGCTGATATCCATTCTCTTTTCAATGCATCAACAATATTTAGTACTCAAAGTCGTACCCCCTCATCGCAAAGTCGAGAATCCGCAGCATCTCCCATGGCCGTTCGCACTAGGTGTTCTTGGTATGCCAGGTTCGTCTTTCTTGCATCATTAAAAATATATGGTTTTGTTCGTCGTGGTTGCAGGTCAGACTGCGTTCATGGGATGGAACGAGTATTCACGAGCGAAGAAGGTTTGTCAAAGGTGCTTCTGGAATCTGATTTCGCTAGTATCTGACGAAATGTGCATGTGTGACGAGATGTCGTTATTTTAAGCCTTTCCTCTGATAATCCACGAAAGCGACTTAGTCATTCCCATTCCTCTGCCCTGCGAAGTTCGAACCTTCCAACATCAAGCTACATTGTCACGATCAATATGGCTTCCATTATCAACTGCAGAACCCTATTCAACTCTATTCCAACAAGTCCGTATAATCACCCTACAAGATTTTGACTCTGATGGGTACTACTATTCCGCGTTACGCTATCGCACACGATTTCCCGAGCCCGGAAAGACCAGTATCTACGACACCACCCGAACCATTGATCTCGAGAGGGTCGCGTTAGATGGAGGCATCTTGGTCAAAGTACTCGAACTCTCTGTCGATCCCTATATGAGAGGCCGGATGCGCGATCCCAGCGTCAAGTCTTATGCGCCTGCGTTTGTCATTGGCGAGCCGTACGTTCCCTACCCTTGCTGCGTTTTATATTAGGAAGAAGACTGATTAAAATATGGATGTGTAGAACGTATGCTTTTTGGGTAGGCGTCGTCGTTCGCTCGGAGAATCCAGCGTTTTAAAACGAGCAATCATGTATACGGGATCCTTGGTACGACTGATCAACTAAAGTTCGACTCGTTGATGTTCTCACTGCTAATGAAGACTTAGTCAAGTCATTTATATGACTGTGGAAGATGGAAGTAAACGCAGCACTCTCGTATGCGTCTCTACGCCGCAGAGACCTCATATGTGAAGTCTCGTTGTGCGTATAGACGGTATGACAGGTTGCGTATGTGCGTGGGGACGTGGATACAGAGGCATTGACAATGTTTCAATGCAGCGTGTATGGCGGTTTGCGATTGAGGCGGCGGACATGGACATGCTTGATGGCAGGTGCGACAGTAGACAGTGGCAGATGGAACTTAGTCCAACGTAATGTGACGTTGACGCTGTATTCACATCGTTTGCGGATACGCAGCGAGTGGTACTATGATGCCCACGGGGTAATACCGTGACGTGGTACATAGATCCAAAGCTCCTGGAGAGCGAAGGCTGCACAAGAGACAGAAGCAGTTGTAGCAGGATGCTGTTGAGCGAGAATGCGAAGGTCAGGATGGGTGCGAATGGACGATAGTAAGGGGCGTACCTAGTGGATCTCCCGCTCCCACGGGTCTTCCCTGTAGTTTCCTTCTCCAGTCCATCATATTCCATGGTCTTGGAGGTGGTTGACGCGAGGGAGATGAACGAAAGAGTAGACAATGTGAACAAGGTGAGGGTGGAAGTGAAAGTCAACCGCCGAGGATGTGTCGGTGACGCGTCTCGGCGACTGCCGAAAATAGATGTACTCGGAAGGCTACGGCGTATACAATACATGATTCAATAGGAAGATCTGCGTTCATAGCTTGGAAGGAATTCTCGAAAGCTAAACCTGTACGAGAATCGGTGACGATGTCTTCTGTCAAATTCTAACATACAGTAATGCTAGGGCGAAACGGTGTTCGTGTCAGCTGGAGCTGATATGTCACCTTCAATTTCATCACGTTGAATTGATGTAGTCTTTCGTGGTAGGATCAGCCGGATCGTGTGTATTCCCATTTATTTGGGATGCATTCCCGTATATAACGGCCTTTGTAGCCTTGTCATCCAACTCGCGAAGAAAGACGGGCTCAAGGTGATTGGATCGGCTGGCTCCGAGGAGAACGTGCAATTCATGAAGGAAAGCGGAGCTGATATGGCCTTCAACTACAAGACCACCAAAACGGCGGAAGTTTTGGAGAAGGAAGGTCTAATTGATGTGTAAGCGCTTTGCATGTTTTTGGACTTGTACAATCATCTTGACCTAAATATACAGATACTGGGATAACATAAGCGGAGCGACGCTCGATGCCGTTCTTGAAGCTTCCAGTAAAGGCGCGCGATTCAATATAAGCTATTATTATCTTACAAACGTCAATTTTTAGGAGGAAAGATAAGGAACTGACAACGTTTTCCATCAGGAATGTGGCATGATATCAGGGTACAACACTGGCGGCGAATCAGTTTTCGTATGTCTTTTCAAGTTTCTCCGCCGACCGAGAAATTATGTACTCAATCCTCTCTCTGTGTCATCTATTTTTGATTCTAGAAACTGCAACAAATGTTCAGAAGATCAATGGTTTTATCGTCAATAATCTCTACCCCAGATGGACTGAGGAGTTCAAGGCAACCATCCCGCCCAAAGTATCATCTAGGGAGATAAAATATCGCGAGGATATCTACAGTGGATCGGAGAACATTGACAATGTAATTTTAGCGATGACGAAGGGGCGAACAAGGCTAATGCTGTGATATTTGTACATGTGGCAAATGAATAACGAAGACGACTGGAGTGTATTGCGATCGTGAATTGAATGGTCATATAAAAATGCAGCGCTGATATCAAGAATTTAAGGACGCTCCTTCAGGCGTCCAGTACCACCTCATTTAAGGTTCAGTCATGCCGATACACTCTTAGAAAAAAAAAGTGTGTTGTATATGAATAGAGAGTTCAATATAATCTTAACATCTCCATCTTTCCGAATTAATTTCCGCTTTGCAACGTTGACAACGCGCGTAATCCTGACAGTATTCCCATTTTAACAGGGCCTTGATCTTGGGTATGTGGGAAGTGCAGTGCAATACAAATACAGGCCAAAAATGACATGTGTGATTGAAGCTTAAGGGTAGTGTCACGTTTAGATTGGTGGGCCCTAGGTTGGGCGCTTAATAGCTTAAATTAATGATGGCTATTAAGCGCCCAACCTAGGGCCCACCAATATAAACGTGGCACTACCCTTAACCTTCAATCACGCATGACATTTTTGGCCTGTATTTGTATTCCACTTCACTCTCCACACTCTTTAGAAACAGAAAACAGACTAAAGATCATCGAGTTAAAAAAAAATGGCCACTTATTCAAGGCTAAGGCTGTGGCACATTTGGCAAATGCATAACGAAGATGACTAAAATGTATTGCGGTCGTGAATTGAATGGGCATATAAAATGCAGCGCTAATATCAAGAAGTTAAGGACGCTCCTTCAGGCTTCTAGCACCGCCTCATTTAAGATTCAATCATGCCGATAAAACACTCTTAGAAAAAAAAAAGTGTGTCATCGCTGTGCGGCGCCGTCATGAACGAAAGAGGTACCGGCTCCGAATCATTTCTGGCAGGTCTGTCGTGGGGCCAATTGGACTGTCACCTTTCCGAACTAATTTCCGCCTTGCAACGTTGAAACTTGAAAACGTGCGCAGTCCTGACAGCATCTCCATTTCAACAGGGCCTTGATCTTACACCGCAAAAGCTAGTTTAGGTCTAATCAGCGTAGGCACCTGTTGTAGATGTCATGAATAGACCTTACATAGAAACAATATTGCTACGTCCAAATTTCAACGATGAGCTATGTAACATCAAACAGATATCGTGACCTTGGGTTGAAATGGCAAATTTGGTGCTTGAACAAACAATGTCACGCAATGCGCTTCATTTGCTCTTGCTTTCATATCGTTTCGACATCTCTTGCCCACATCCAAGCAACACCCTGCTTCGCAAGCGTTGGATAGTTATAAACCTCATTCCGACATCATGCTTCACATCACCTACATACAATGGCCACTCCTCAAACTGGTATCAAGAGTCTGTTCATCAATATCACCATCCCAGTC
>MU155381.1:4016-49544 GCA_015484465.1 Pholiota conissans
CGAGTCGGCGCGAGCAGCGACACAATACACAATTTTTTATACTTGCATCGGTCAAGTTCACTCACTCTAACATTGTGAGCAATCCACAGTGTCCAATTTAGTGTACATGTACACACCAGTCCATGTCCTACACATGTGTCTGCTCTCCCTAGCCCATCTCCAGCCTGTCTGCAGCATGTCCCCAGCCCATCCCTACACCATCCCTACACCATCCCTAGCCCATCCCTAGCCCATCCCTACTCCATCCCTAGCTCACCCCAAGCCCATCCCTAGCCCATCCCTACTCCGTCCCTAGCCCATCCCTAGTCCATCCCTAGGCTTGAACCCTACCTCACCCCTACGTCCCAAAAATGTCCCCATAACCCTAAGTCCTCTCCTTAATATAAGTTCTGCAAGATTTGAGAGTGTGGAAAGCTGAATTACAGGCATTACAACTCGATACATATATTTTTCAGCAGCTATCTATTAATTCGCTGATTGGGCCGAGGACACGATCAGATTCTCGGTGATTACCGGAATGTCAGTTCCCAGTCGAACTACGTGCCCTCCCATTGCGAAAAGGATACGGACCTGATTTAAACCAATATTATTAAGATGTAACATGGAGAGAGGTCCGGGGCACGGAGAGGAGGGGATTGGAGGGGACAAGGAGGAGGTGAACCAAGCAGAAGTGAGCTGCTGGGCAGGCGCCGAGCAAACTAATTCAGGCAGGCAAGTCATTATTAATAGGTCAATAACATACCGGAATGTATTGATGTGATGCGCCATATCAGGCGGTATCAGGACCCCGAAAAAGTGGTGCAATAGTATTTGAGCGACTGAAATGGGATGGGGAGCTGTTGCACTACTGCACAAGGGTGTTACATAAACACCTGGGCCCCAGCGACGAGTAGTGCAATAACACCACTGTAGGAGATTGTTGCATCACAAAAGTACTACAGTTGTAGTAAAGTGTTGCACAATTCTGGTCGCACCAGGTGGTTACTCTTCAACCAAGTCCGTATCAATATAAGTCGAATATTTTTCTCTACTTACACAAAACAATCCAAGGTTCATCGATGTTCATCTGCAATCAAAGCTATGCCCGTAAGCTGAGGCTTCAAACGACCACCGCCCCGAATCCCGGTTTTTTTGTTTTCTGGGATAGATGGGTATCTGCGAGATGGATATGTATGGGCTGTACCGTATGTCCCTTTTGTTTCCTTTTCTCACTTTGAGGTTGCCTTAGCCCTTCTTCCTAACCCCTTTATGCTGCGGCTTTGTTTCCTTCGTTCTTTCCCTTATGAGATCAATGCATTCCATCGCCATGGTCGTCTTGACTCTTTACGATATCTTCTGTATTCTTTTTATCTGGATTGTTAACAATCGACTCTTTTTTCAGGAAGATATTGTATATAATTCCTTACTTGATGTTCGAACAAAGCGCCACAGGGCGCGTTAGCAGAGTCGGGAGTCATATCTGCTTCGACTCCCAATACTTTGACGCTACCATCGAGGCGTCCCCCCTACGCCATGGAGTGTTCAATTTGTTGGGAAAATCTTGAGGACAAGGTTTGTAGCCTGACTTGTGGTACGTTCTATCTTTCACTTGCCATACCTTCTTTTCGTGAGCGTGAGCAAAGTCCTGAACTCGTTCTTCTAGGTCATATCTTTCACCGAAGCTGCATAGAACCTCTTATTTATGATACGGAATATCTCTCCTGCCCCATCTGTCGGAAGCGCCAGAAAGCCCGTAAGTCCCGTCCATTCAAGGTCATCCTCTCTATTTAACCGCCCAGCTCAGTATTCGGCTCCAGAACCATCCGAGAAGTATTCTTCACTTCCCCAACACGCCCTTCCGCACCATCCTCCGATGTCGAAATCCAAGACGCGCTTGACAAGGCGATTACGGAGAACGTCATTATCTCCCATTCTCTCGTCCGGACGCGCGCTCAGTCTGCTCGCATTCGCACTCAGCATCTCAGGGCGGTACAACAGAGAGTCGCCGGCGCCGAGCGCGAATCTATTTTGCAGAGGGAGGTGGAGAAGATGAAGAGGGCTCGAGATTCGGCTCTGGAAGCGCTTGCCGATCTACGTGCCCAGCGCGATGCATGGGCGGAACATGCGCGGATGGCAGAGGAGACGAAAGACGAGCTCCAGAGTGCGGTGGCGAGGCTTGAGGAGATGGAGAGAGAGAAGGATAATATCGTCAGTGCATTAAGGATACGAACGAGGACGCCAACACCACGTCCACCAACCCCTCGAGCGCCCACTCCCCATCCCGCGGAAATACGTCGTCCGAGGCGGGATGCAGCTTGTTCCGATGCTATTAGTGGGACCGCAATGGCTCAGCCACCTTTGCCAATACAAGGCACTAAAGTAATAAGGAATAATCGTGCAACATCTACAGCAATTACAACTTCGACTTCGGCTTCGATTTCGACTTCAGCGAGAAGGGTGCAACAACAATTGACGGTGGAGTTGATGACCTGTATATCGGGTGGAAAACATTCATGGTCAGGTCGTGGGTCCAATCAGTATATGAGAAAGCGCATTTGTATAAAGTGCGGCCTGGATGGGTCTGAGTCGATTGTACGTTAACAATGAATGTCAAGGTCGCGGATGAGATTGCTTACGACGAAGGTTGGGGCAACCTCTTCATTCAATTTTTTTTTGCAGTTGGGGAAAGGGAGCGCCGGGGTGACTATAAATTCTGCCAAGTATCGTATTCCTCTCCATGGTCTTGCTAATTATATATTGAGCATTTCCTTTCTTGCTTTCCAACGACATTTCGTCGTCTTGGAAAGTTAATGACATTTTAATCGTTGACCTTAGTGTCACCTACTCCACTCTTATTACCTGCAAGGAGGGTAAATTTATAAGGTCGCCATACAAAATGCCACAGTGGCGTCTAGCGCGACGCGCGTCGATCGAGCGTTACATCGACAACGACACGTGGTATATGACCGTGACGTGACCGAGCGTGGCACCATTTTTGCGTCGCGTTGAATCCTTTGATTGTTAACCACTACTACCACCTTCATCACCATGCTCGAAGCCAAACTCCAGGAAGCCGGCACTCTTAAGAAGCTCCTTGATGGTACGTACCTCCAAAAATACCCCTGAGGCAGAAAACGCGCGACTAACGCGTCCCATGTCTCGTAGCGATCAAGGAGCTGGTCACCGACGCCAACTTCGAATGCAACGAAGAAGGCATCGTTCTTCAGGCTATGGACAACTCCCACGTCGCGCTCGTTAGCGTCAAGTTTTCTGCTCCTGCATTTAAGAGATACAGATGCGACAGGCCCATGCCTCTGGGCGTCAATCTGGCCGCTCTGACGAAAGTCATGAAGTGTGCCAAGGACGACGATATTTGCACTCTCAAGGCCGCAGATGAGGCTGATGTACTGAATCTTGTGTACGAGGCGAAGAGTACGTCCCAATTCTGCCTATTTTCACCTTCATCGCGTCGCGTTGTGCCACGTCTACGCCCTCTGTCCTATTCCTTCTTCAGTTGCTTTTGAGCCGCGCCACTAACATCTCCACCCAGACTCCGACCGTATCGCAGAATACGACATGAAACTCATGGATATCGACGCGGACACCCTCACAATCCCCGAAACTGAATACGACGCACGCGTCACCCTCCCCGCCGCCGAATTCACCCGCATCGTGCGTGACCTCTCCCAGCTAGGCGAGTCCGTACGCATCGAGGTATCAAAGGAAGGTGTGCGCTTTGCCTCCGACGGCGAGGCCGCCAACGGCTCTGTTCTCCTTCGTCAATCTGAAGGAGCCAGCGCGAAGCCCACCGGCGCGATAAAGCCCAAGAACGAGGAGAACGAAGTCGTCGAGGTGGATGATGATGATGAGGAGGATGAAGAGAATGAGGCTGATGAGGACGGTGTTCGCGTAAAGAAGGAAAAGAAGGCGAAGAAAGTGAAGAAGGAGAAGGACGATGATGACGTGGAGATGGAGGGTGAAGAGGGTGATGATGACGAGGCTGATTTCAAGCCGAAGGATGGTGAGGAGGATGGCGAGGAAGAGAAGGAAGACGACGAGGAAGCTGACGACGAGGAGGAGAGCGGCAAAAAGCGAAAGAAGGTCCGTTTCGTTCCGTCCCGCGCGTTTTCCTACTAACGTCTAATTCGCAGAACGGCGGCAGCTCCAAGCCTTCCAAAAAGGCCAAAACGTCCAAGGCGTCTTCGTCGAAATCGAAAGGAAAGGGCAAGGACAATGACGAGGAAACGGAAGGCGTTCTCATCGAGATGAACCAACACGTCTCGTTGACATTCTCGCTCAAGTACCTCGTCAACTTCAGCAAGAGCCAGAGCCTGAGCGCCAGGGTACAGCTCATGATGAGTAACGATGTACCTCTCTTGGTAAGTTTCGTTTCTCTGCTTTGCGATTCGGAAACTCATTGCTCACTGAATCCCCTCCTCTTCGTTCCAGGTCGCTTACGACTTTAACCAAGGCTACATCCGCTACTACCTCGCGCCCAAGATCGGTGACGACTAGGTTACTTATTCTGTCTTGTCTCAGCTACCGTGCTTCGCGCCGTCGCTCTCTTTGTTTGTATATATGTTTTCATTGTTGCTCATATAGTTCATGCACATCTCCAAAATTATGTCCGTTGTTGATTTTCCTCGCTGCGTTTGAGTATTCGACTTGTAAAAATGGACGTCGTACCGCACCTTATGTATACTGTACCATTTCGAATTGTTCGGCCGGGGGTGGGATGTGGATGAAATTCTGCCTTGCGCTAACGCAGAGATGGTCTGGGACAAGCAAAAATTTTGGCTAACGTAGACGTTTTTATAACTTTCTAACCGGAAAAGTAGCAGAAATTTTGACTTTTTGACTTCGTTTATATTACTTAATGGAAGCCCTTATATTTGGATCGAAGGCTTTGACCAAACAAACCGGTCTTTTCGTCGTCGTTCAACAACGACGTTGTCAACTCGTCTCTCGTCGTCGCAAGGTCGTCTTTCTCGTTGGCTACTGATTCTGCTTCTCTTAGGGTCCTTGGATTCTCGCTTGCCCGACCATCTCTATTGCTTGTCCATCCAACACTCGCTCTCTCCTCTCTCGGCCCTTCATCGTTGCGTTGCTACTACCCAGAACTCACCAAAGTTTCTAGTGAGTTATATGGAACGCCAATACGTCTCTTCCGCCCTTTCCTGAGCATTCAGCATAGACTCGTTTCCACTTCAGATGCTGTGGTGTATGGACCGGAGAGAAGATATCGACGGCGACCGAATGCGATAGTGTTGCATATATTTATGATGAAGACAGCTTATGGGTGGGTTTCTGCTCGTTTTATCTGCTTTTGATGCTGACCTGTTCCATCTTCTTTATCAGCTTCGACGGATCGTCCACACAACTCTCCCAAACACCCTGCAGTTGACTGTCCTAGCACTATCCCTAAACGTGTACGTAAAGTCAGCGTATCCGGAACACTTCATATCGCCCTTGCTTCCACCATATTACCCCATGTCTACGATGGAGCACCAGCCCAACAACATGAAGAAGGTCGCACAGAACCAGATGGAGGCAATTAAAGCTGGGAGCTCAAGGTCCCCGCACTAAGTGGAAAGATCTAGTTAAAGACGATCGTGAGGGGCGATAAAGAGGGACCGGGTATGGTGGGCAATTTATCGTTGTGCATCGGGCAATGTGAAGGTGAGGCATTGTCTTGTTGCTAGCTTTTCGGTGTGTTGCTTCATTTTTATTTGTTAAGCTCGTATGGCTTATGCGTTCGTGTATAGAATGTTCTAGACAATTGGTTCCGTTGTACGATACTGGGCAATAATTTACCATGTATCACAGCATGACGTTGGAAGGCTGAATAAATTGGCTCAAAACTCTCGTGTCCGTTTGTACTTTCCACCTCGTATCATTTACATCGCGAGCATCCACGCCGTCTCGACTGTTACTTTCAGGTGCGGAGAGCGAAACCGTCAACGTTGAGGAGCATATATACGCGATGGGGTGCTCTGGGCATGTCTCCTTACGCCTTCTTGACTTACGTCGCTTCTTCGTCAAGTTCAACTTCCAGGCTCATATCGCCTTCATCATACCACATCGGCGCTCACAACTCCGTCATCTACAGTATACGTATTCCGCCGCGTGGCGCCCGTGGCACATCACTTGAGTTCAGCTTATAGAACTCTACGTCTCAGGGATGACGTATGTCCTTGTCGTTCACTGTGAAGCGTGCCCAACTCACCCCGTATTTACAGGAGAAATTGTTACTAACTTACGGACGAAGATTGCGATTGGAAGACGACGAGCTTTGTCAGGCCGCGATCTCTTGAGAGGAAAGCAGAAGTGAAGGCGTACACACACGAAGGGTGAGGTCATTCTAAGTGCGTGCCCCATATTGGACTTATCGCCGTCTTCTCCTTGTGTCGCTGATGTACCGCTCCCTTCCTCTCTTAAGCTTCTTCGTCTCCCCTTTTGCTATCCCTTTGCGCATTGTTCTCTATTGCAATCGCGCTTTCGTCTCACTCCATATTGCCGTTTTCACCCCCTTGCTGTCTTACTATACTGATTGCCCGGACATAAAGATGTGATTCAACAAGAAACCTTTCCTCAGATCACCCCCACAAACGCGATTGAAGACATGACGAACAACTACACCCCAATCGACAAGATACCCGCCGTATTCCTTTTACCTTCATCCTACTATGAACTAACTCATCTATCGCGTAGATTCATGCCTCTTTGCGCACCACGTTTCGCTCAGGCCTTACGAAGCCGCTCGCCTGGCGCCACCACCAATTCCTCCAGCTTGCACGTTTCATCAAGGACAACCAAAATCACCTCGCAGCTGCAATCTACGCCGATCTGGGAAAACCACTGCAGGAGATCGTAATGATCGAGATAGCGCTTTCCATCGAACGGACTCTGATCTGCGCGAGGGAGATCGAGGAATGGTGCAAGGATGAGAACATCACGAACCAGGTGCAGGACTGGCAGAAGGGGTGGAATCCAAAGATTGTAAGGCAGGCGAAGGGTGTCGTATTGGTAATTGTGTACGTTTTTATTGTTCACAATTCTTTCTGAATTCTGACGTGGAATCTAGACCGTGGAACTATCCGATGATTTTGTCTCTACAGCCTCCCGCTGGATGCTACGCTTTGCTCAAGCTCTCTAAATTCGCCCCATACTACCCCTCTTTTCTCGCTGAGAACCTGCCAAAATATCTCGACAGTGATGCCTTCCGCATTGCGCTCGGAGGGGTCCCTGAAATCACCAAGATCCTAGATTACAAATGTACGTTCATGTTGCGATTCCTCTTGTTTGAACTTGTGACCTGTACCTACCTAATGCATCTAGGGGACCACATATTTTACACAGGTAACAGCCGCGTTGCGCGCAGCATCGCCGCTAAGCACCTCACCCCACTTACTCTCGAGCTCGGCGGCAAATCGCCCGTCATCTTCGACGCCACAGCCGACATCTACCTCGCAGCATCCTCGCCGGAAAGACACTCAACTGCCGCCAGATCTGCATCTCACCGGAATATGTCCTCGTTGAGCGCACTGTGGCGATGTTCGTCGACGCGTGTGTGGTGGTACTAAAAGAGTTCTATCCGGACGGGGCGTTAAACTCGTCGAGCTATGGGAGGATCGTGACGACGGAGCACCGCAAGCGCCTGAAGGATCTGTTGGAGAGGACAAATGGGCGAATTGTTACTGGAGGTTGGATGAGGCTTGAGGAGAAAGCTATCGAATCTACAATTATCGCTGATGTAGGATCGGAGGATTCGTTAATGGAGGGGTGCGTTATTTTCTACTTTCTCTTCGTGTTTAATTTAACAAATTATTTGGACAGAGAGATCTTCGGGCCTTTCTTGCCAGTCGTGGCGGTGGACAGCGTCGACGACACGATTGATTATATAAATGATCGGTACGTATAATTTTCTCTCAACTGTTTCAGTCATCCTTTATTTAATCTTCGTTGTTTCATTTACGTATATGCTCAGTGATCATGCACTTGTCGTGTATCTCTTCACTACTGATGAAAATACGAAAACAAAGGGTAAGTACGCTTCACCGTTATCGGCAAAACACTGTTCGTAATTTCTCACTTAGTGCTCGAGAACACTACGAGCGGTCATATTTGCGTGAACGACGCATGCACCCAGCTCTCTAGTACACATGCGTATTTTTCTCAGTGTTGTTCCCATTTCTAACGTGGCTCTAGTTCATCAAATGCCATTCGGCGGCATTGGAGAATCAGGATGTACGCTGAAATGGCTTTCTTTGACGTAGACCGCATACTGATCAGCTTTACAGACGGTCGCCAGGGATTGCGATGCAGCTATGAGAACTTCGTGTATGAGAGAGCCGTCTGCGGAATTCCGTATGCGCGATTATCATAATTCTTATATAAGTACCATTAATTCGGTTTATCTGTATCCTGCTGACACTCACCCTCATCTCTAGGGAGGAACCTTTCCTCGCTCATCGCTACCCGCCATACACGGCAGATTCCGTCGCATTCTTTTCGCAGGTCATGAAGACGTCTGTTCCGGATTCCGCGAACCCCGCTGCGGCCACGAATAAGGCTTCGTATAGCGCCCCTGGATGCATTGGGCGAAACGGTGCTTACAGCTCACAATGTTAGGAAATGCCTAGATCTATATGAAGTTGTCAAATGTTTCTTTAACGGCCTGCCGTCGTCCTGGTATATTTAAGCTTTCATTCGCAGAGCAGTAATAAATGAATGTGAGCACCGTAATCAGACCCTCTCTTCCAAATTTCTTTCCATCATGCTCTGTGATAACCTCAAATTGCGTGAGCTTGCAAATGTGAAATCAACTCAAGACCGTTTGACCGTTTACAAGTTCAGGAAAACTCCACATTTTAGGTCTACTAACCTTTTACAGCCGTTTGCAGTGTTGATGGCACTCAATCGAATTTTTGTTGTATTCTATATTTGTAATGACTTAGCGAAATTTTGATTTTGACGTCAATCTGCCCCCACCCACGCCCAGTGGCCCACGCCATCTCTTCCTCAACCTGATTGGTCTTCCTATCATCATCCAAAAGGTCAGCATTGCCGACATTCCATCCTTGCTGCACACCGCGCTCCCATCATGTGCGCCATCGAGGTCGAAGTACGTGATGTATAGCGTCTGCCCCACGGCGCTGCAGTACCGGCAGTACAGGATCTCACCTGCGGTTTTGCCAGCCGCAAAGGATGCATCGTGATGACGCGCTCCGAGTGGGTGTAGCTCAACACCCAAGGGAAGATGGTTCAGGGATTGAGCAGCCAGTACACATGGGTGTGGAAGCACACCATCTCAGCGCCCTGCCAGAACATTGCGCAGCTGAGGAAGAGAATGCCGGTGGGGGTTACATTGGTCTGGGGTGCGAGGAATCAGGATGTGCGGCGTTGGGCACACGCGCGCAAGGCCAGAGGCAAGGAGATATTGTCGGATTTCAGTGTTATTAGGAAGCGCATGATCATCAAGGGTGATCAGGATGTTTTCGTGTGTGGTAGAGCGAGAATACCACGTATATGCTAACCCAGAAGTCTGCTAGCACGACATCCAACAGCGCGCTGAGAGTCAGGAGAATGCAGAGTCGAAATTCGACAAATTTGACTAAGTCATTTATTTTTGGAATACAACAAAAAGATTCAACGAGTGCCATCAATTCTGCAAACAGCTGTAAACATCAGGATTATCTCCTACAAACATTTAGGTTCGGTGACGTACTACAGAGAAGAAAATGGACAATAAAATGATTCAACCATTGAGGTTCAATTGAAGATCTTTGGGTATGCGACAGTGCGATCGAAATCCCAAAATGTTTCTAATATCACATTTCAACGGGGTACTTCATGAGCGGTAATCCATGGAACATACATCAACACACTCACTCTCCAGTGACATAAGAATATTTCCAAATCTCGACCGCCTTGCTGACATCGATTCCCAACTTCTTCCGCATGCCCAGGTTTAAAGCAATGAGATTCGCCCCAGTCGACTGATTAACGAGAGTTCCCCAGAAATAATAAGATATTGTGCATAGGCCTAATCCAAGAAAGACGGAGTATGGAGACGCGAAATTTTTCGAGAGTAGGAGACCAACTAGATGCGTGGCTATTATGGATCGTTAGCTTTATCTTTGTGGTGTAAATGCGTGCGCTCAGGTGTTGGGAGCTAGAGTGCTCGACTCAACCTTGTCGAGATATATATACTAGGTAGCGTCGCTGCGGTTCAAATGCAGCCATGAAGACGTCGGAATCAAGTCATTTCGGTCGTATGTACTTGCCACGGAAAATCGACTCCCATTCCAAAAATATCGGTTCTATCAACCCAAGAATATAGGCCAGGACACTGCTGGCGCTGGTAATTCATGTTTCCAAAGGAAAACAGCGGTACACGAACAAGTTTCACGCCTGTTTTCCACACGTATTAATGCATAGCTAATCCAAATATACATACTATCATCGACCCATACATTGATCGCGGCACTGGAAAATTTGCGCTTTTTTTGCCTGCGCATCTACCTGCGCCCGGCCGGCACCGAATTCTAACCGAGCTTGTGCCATTCTCGCACCTGATTAATTAAAACTCAACGCAGACTTGCGCTGGTTCGAGCGCAGCAGAAAACCTCCGCAACTGGACCGGGCGGACGGTGCGGTGCACGCTCCGGCGGACGCTCCCACGCCCTTCCGCCATCAGAGGCACGGGTGGCGTGCGCCTATGCAACTTGCCACTAACTCCTGTTGCGGGGTTTCTTTCTCTTTCGCGCACGGTGGCGGAGTGTCAACCTTTACGCAAACAGTTGTAAGTCCAACCAAAGTTCAACTAGCGAACAAATCGGCTTGCAAATTGTGTTATGTTTTTGTAATTAAGGAGGATTTCCTGCGGGATCTTGACGTCAAAGTTGGATTACGCCAACTTGACGTAGACGTTGCCCAAGACTACTTCACAAGGTAACACAGATGACGATGTAGTAGGACAAATATGAACTACAAATTGAGTATGGACGCGGAGTTAGATACGAGAACATTAGAAAGCGGGCGTAAATAAAGAAATAAAATAGAATAAAAATATATAGAAGAAATAAGGACGCCGAAGAGAAAGCGAGATAGGAAAGTATACAATATCGCTAAGGCATCGTGACGTCTCATACTCTCTAGCAACTACCGTTCCCCGCGTTCAGGTGCCGCCGGAACGAGTCAAATCTCCCACTGATCACGACTCCACATGCGCACTTGAGCATCCATGCCCAGCGGTTAGCTGATGCGTCGCCGCGTCTTTCCCACTGATTTGAACATTTCCACATTGCGGCTTCAGCGGGTTGTTGCAAACATGAAATGTTTTCGGCCTCCCTACGCGCTTATGTTCTCCGAAAACTATCTTCCAGGCCTGAAACTCCCAGGTGTTTTTTTGCCTCCCTTCTCCTAGACCCATGCTCTGTACCACAACCTTATGATGGTGATATGCATTTGCATAAAATTTTGTGAACTTCAGATAGTTGAAAAGCTTCTCCACAGTGGAAGCAGGACTCGGCTCAGTGTTATGATCGATGAAGTAGAGATCTGCACTTTCGTAATTACAGAAGTCGGATTCGTGAAAGGGAGGGGAAGAGTATGACGTGGGTGGAGAAATATCCGACGAAGTCGAAGAGGATGATGACAGAGGCCACGCAAGTATACTGTACTGACTGAAGTCTGGGGGCGAAGATGATCCTTCAGAGTTGGTATTTGCAAAGGATAGATATTGGATGTGGCTTGAAGTGGTTGACGGAGGGGATGGCATTCGAAGAGGGATGGTTGGTGGCACATTCTCTTCCTGCGCAATGGGGTAGTCCGGAAAGCTAGACTGAGAGGGGACAGGGTACATTGTGGGAGGGTGGGCACCTGATAGCGGTGAAGCTATGGTCTGTGTCGTCTTCATTCAATACCGCGTATTGTTTTGCTCTGTTGATTCCTGATTCCTTCAACGACGCGCTGAAAGGTTAGTGCGTCGAAATAAGTCACGGCACCGCGCTGTGCACCCCTTTGCTAAGGTTATTCAAGGAAAATGGTGGCTCCGTTCAACCCTGAGTTCGAGTTGCGAAACAAGCGCTTTACGCTTAGGGGTGTAAACCATTGATTAAATCATGGGAAATTCATGTATAATTCATGTGACGTACCCCAATGCGATTAGCAATAGGCGCCCATATGACCATCCCAGTCCTTTCACGGTAGTATCCAAGGCGGAGCCTACGCGGGTGCATAAGTGATTCTGTCCTGTTCTCTTTGAGAAGGAGGTCACTTTGAAGTTGATTGCGTTGTTCACAAATGGAACCGGGCGTGACCGTTTGGCCACCGACTCAAGCGTCATTGATCGCTCGTTGCGCATATTAATGGTGATCCATTTCTCTCCTTCTGTCTTCTCCCCCCCCTCTTCTAGTTGACCGTAACCTTCTCCATGAACACTACTTTCCGAGCAGAAGAACAACGTTTGGCTGCGTACTTGGAAAATGAACGAAAGGATAGGGAAAAAAGAGCGAAGAAAAGGGAAGAGGTGTGTTGTAGATCGTTATATTTGTTGTAACTAAAACTACACTGATTCGTCTGGTTCTACCTCCAGGACCAACTAAAAATTCTGAATTCGACTTTTGCTTCCGTAAAGACAGAGTTCAGTGACCTGGATGGCCAATTGGAAAGAAGGGATGCTCAACGAGCCAAGAACACTACAGTGAGTATCTTGAGAGGTACTGTTTGCCACCTATGCGTGTTGACGAACTCCTTACCCATCCAAGAGACCCACTCTCGCCCCCATATATATCCCCCCTGCAGATGAAGTTATCGACGATTGGGAAGACAACAGTCCGACTCCGCGATTATCAGATTTTTCCCCGGTTTCGAATGCGGATGTCGACGTATGGCTGGAAAGCTTGCCGAAATTCAGCCCTATACCGTTAGATTTAGACGATCAACTCCAGTCTGTTGGTCCCTCCCCCGATATTCCAGACCACAGACCACCTCGTAAGCAGCGAAAACCTTATTGCAGCATTAAAGATTGGCATAATGGTGTAGCCACGACCAGTCGCGTAAATCCCTTCCGTTAAACCGTATCTACCAGTATCATTATGCCTAAAGGATCGTGTAAACTGACGAGACTACTCTCTATATCTCATTTCGTGGTATGTATGCAGCTCAGGGTGTGTTTGTATGAACACTACGCGGACGACCTCAGCAATACATCGTGCCAATTGAACTCTCCGTTGATTGAAACACATCCAGAGAATGTGACTCAAACCTGAATAGGATGAACAATCGTCTGAATGAGCGAGTGCTCTATCGAAGGATTCTTCGATGTTCCTGATGATGGGGCCCCAAGTTTGACTCAAACAAACACGACACACAGATTTGCATACATGGGTTTGAGCGCGTTCAACGGGAGTTAATAGTAGTCATATCTGAATATGCCATGTCCTTCGATTAGATCAACAACCGAATTTCGAGTCGCATACGCAAAATCCGTTGCTGCTATCACTCTATGCTACGGGTACATGGCAAGAAAACGATGCACTACGTAAGAAATATACAATGCAAGTGGCACATTGAAAGCACGAACCAAACTGTGCATTCGGCGCTGAGGAAATCAGTCGAAGGATATGATACTGCTCTCAACTGTCAACACACCTATCCTTGAATAAAACCACCTGAATCAGAAGAAATATCAGCGCTATGCCCACACCAACCATATTTTGGAGAACGTACTGAGATTAAACGCCGGATCCTGAATGATTCGTATCACGCTTCCCATCATTAGAAGCTGAGGTGGGGCATCGTTTGTCGCAGCGCTTTCCACATGCTGGGACGACACACCAGATGATGTGCGACGCTGTCTCCTGAATGGACATGGGATGCGTCGGGTCAATGTCATTCGGGCAGGAGCATGGTATGGCGGCGTGTTGCCAGTTTTGCAAGCTGTGGCCGCAGGCACAATCATTCGCATTCATGATGGGGAATTATGTCCTATCGTCCCCAAAATTTGAGAGATTTTATACCGAATGAATCGTGCACGGAGAAGAATAACATACGCGACGGCTCGAGCTGGGTAGACTCCCCGATTAGAATCCCTTTCAACAACATGTGCACACGCTCATGGCCAGAATTATGTTAGGGTTGAAGGGCTAGTATATCATCCATACACTATGTATGAACGCCGTCCAGCCTGAAGGCAGTTGTCACGACTTTTACAACTTCGATCGTGTGGATTGTGATCATATTTCGACTGCGAGTGAGAGCACAGAAAAAATGCACTCAAAAAGTAATCTGAAAGGAATAAATGCCTCGTTTGAACCTCGCCTTTGAACTTTTTCAGACGCGCAGTCCTCCCTGGATCACATTCAGTCACAAAGAAATTTTGCAGCATAATATCCGACGAAATAGGCTCCAAAGAATACTTACAGCATTGTCAACGACCTCGCCGTCTCGGGAAGGATCCTTATTGGCTGATACTTGCTGGGGTAGTTTCCTTCTTAGACGCGGCTACGATGTGAGAAAACTCATGGTCCGCAACGCAGCTAGAGAGAGAACTTGTTTTAGTGATACGATGATATTTATAATTGACGTCTCACCCTCTAGGGGGGTATTGGGGGGGTATGCGAAAAATCTCATTGTATATCAGAGGATTTATCTATCGAACGAGAAGTGTGCCCGTCAAATGTGAACTGTCTACAAAAAAGACGTGCACACTTTATCATACGTTACCATGCTCATTAGGGCTTCCGTCTATTCGCTTGTTCTCCCATGAAGTCGGCTAGTCGTATCCGTCCCTGTATAAAAATTTCACTCCTTTGGAACGCCTCGACGTAAAAATACTTCGTAGAGCCCGAGGTGCTTGCTCTTCGGAAGTATCCCTTATTACAAGTCCTCGAGGTGAAACTTCCAGGTCGAATTCCGTCAGTAAACGAGGACATAATTTATGTCGTGCGTTGACATCACTATCATGATTGATCCCCACAAACAATGGAAGTCAGAACTCAATTATGAGGACCGAAAACAGGAACAGAAAAATAAGCATAAAGTAGCCATTTCTTAGAATACAACGGAGTAATCAGACGGTTGTTCTCGTCCTCCCCTTCGCAGTGAACCACAAGGGTTGTTAAATGTGGATGAGGGGAGATAAGTGAGATCCTAGAGCCATTTGATTGAGTTCCATTCATCTACCTACCCTTTGATGCGGTTTCGCCAGGTTGAGCAGAAGGGGGTAAAGGGATTAATGTACTCTCATTGTAACATCTCACCAAGGGCCCGAGATCTATCTCTGAATCTCTGAAGAAGGTCCTTCGCAACGCTATTCTGCGGCCTCTTCGTTGACTTGGGGAAAACCACATGTTTACAGGGCAAGAGAGCCCACGCCGATAGGAAATCTCGTTTGTTACCTTGCTTGTCGGCATACGGTAGATCATAGTCTAGAAAGACGGAGAAAGGTGACAATATTGTTATGTACCGGACGAAGGTTATGTGTCTCCTTCAAAATCCTGATTTGCGTAAACGAGACGGATACCGAGATAGACATGAAGGCGAATGTCCTGCACGACGAAATTATATGCGCGATGTATCTACTTTCGATGGCGTCGGTGCTCTTTGTGCGTATCCAGTCCACATAAAAGCGTATTGCAGATTTAGATGTAGTCGAATATTCAGATTATTCTGCACGAGGCTCAAACCTGCTACGAACCTAGAACAATAACAACGCTTGAAGCTTGAAGAAGAATAGACCGATACATATATATCGCCTGACGACGAAGATGATTAAATAGAGAAATATATATATTCAATGAATCATCAAGAATAGTGAAGTACGATACCAAAGTCAAGGCGACCTTCAACCTGCCCTCAGCTACGTCTGAGCCTTCTCACCGAACCGCCCACACTTGACCTCCATCATCGATACCATGACTGGGACCATCTCCCTCTCTCTCTTCCCATCTTTCTCATCATCCCCCTCCCTATCCCGCCCCTCACCGCCTTCACCCTCTCTCCTACTCTCATCACCCTCACCCTTACCATCTTTACCACCATCCTTACCACCCCTCGCCCACCGCTGATACCAAATATCCGCCACTGTCGTCCATTCATGCGCGATATCCACGCACTTTAGATTAGGACACCACGCGAAGAGCTCCTCGACGAGGCGCTGGCGCTGCGAGAAGTCGACGGGGATGGGTTGGAGGTGCCGCGAGCCCCATTTGAAGGAGAAGATGAGGTGTTGAAGCGGTGCGAGACGTTTGAGGAGCATTAGTTCCTGCGGGTGACAGGTTAGGTTTGGGGGAAAGAGATGGGGACGGGACGTACGTCAGATAACAGTCCTACGAGTTCGAGTTTTTCGAGCCGTCCCAGGTAGTCGACCACCAGCCCGAAATGGGGACGTGCGAAGTATCCTCCGAAAGAGAGTGTTCTAAGGTTCGTGAGTTCTTTCTCCAGGTGGTTCACCCCTCCCCCATTCCCGAAATTCGCATCTTGGAGCTCAGGCACCCACGCCACGTCCTCGATGTGCCGCCCAGGAAGCAGCGCCTCGAGCGTCACCCGGTTCCCAGACAGTTCTTTGAGATTTGGACAGCAGGTGGGTGGGAAGGTGGTGTCGCGGCGCGATTCGAGGTAGAGGTATAGGAGGTGTTGTTGCTCGGCGAGTACAGCCGCCATCGCACTGCCCTCCGAGTGGTTCGCCCAGTGCAGGCGCTCGAGCTGGAACGGGGCGCCGAGGAGAAGCTCCGCCGCAGGGTGTCCTCCGAACATGCGGAAATGGAGCACTTTCAGGTTGTCCATGCGGCGCAGCGCCTGCGACAGCAACACCCATAGAGGCGCCTCTTGGTAGTGCACGATGTTGATGCTATGGTACACCTGCACGAGCTGGGCAAGGCGAGGGTTGCGTGTGATGGTGCTGAGGAAGGCGATATGGAGCGAAGTATCGGCGGCGGTGGATTCATCGAGGTCGGCGTAGAGGTGACGCTCGGCTTCGTGCTGGAGGAGATGGGTGCTGAGGCAGAGGGCGTAAAGCGTAGGCCGGTGGTCTTTGAGGAGCGCGATGATGGGCCGGAAGAGTTCGGCGGGGAGTCGCGGGGTGGTGTGTGCGCTGGTGTACGTCGGCGATGTCATGGAAGCCTGGGATGATGAGGTTGTTGTGCTATGTCGACGACGTCAACGAGAGTGAGATATACGAACGGACGGAACTATACCCTCAGAACGCCTGGAATGGTACTTATCAGACGTCCGTTGGTGGATAAAGCCAAGGGGCGTGCCCTAGGCGTGTGTAACTCGCCTGCGGGGCTCTAGTCCGCTGCCCTGCCATGGTCCTCCGCTGAACCCCATGAGATTGGCTAAGAATCGGCGATCACCGAGGCGTTCTGCTGGACCTGAGCGGGTTGGGGAGAGGTGAGAGGAGGAGTGGCGCGGTTAACGTTAAGAATACAGCGCGAGGGAACATGCTTGCGATGAAGGTGGTTTAGAGTGGCTGGAGGAAGGAGGGCGTGTGAGTCCCTGAGTTTATGCGAAGTTCGCGCGGCGCTCGTGTTCGTGAGACTCCGCCGTTCAAGGCATGATTTGAAAGTGAAAGTTGACGAGATTGAAGGGATGGCTGTGATCGAAGATGTAATTGACTGAGTGTTCATGTTTTCTATGAATGCCGAATGTAAAAACCCCGAGTCGTAAGTAGAAATCGAATTTCTATCATCGCGAGGGCTACACGATGCATGGAGCTTTGTTGCCTGCAGACTGCGACTTGGCTATCATTTTATTCTTTTTTACGTTTTCCGCTCTCATTTCGTCCTTATATCCTGCTCATTTTGACGTCTTCAATTCTGCACTCAATTCTTCGCTTTCATTATCCAGAAAAAAGAAATAGCAAGCGGGGCAAAGCAATCCCAAAATAAGAAAATCAAACAAAAGGAACGTACGGCGCAGCCCATACACTTCGGTTTCACAGATAACCATCTATCCAGAAATGAAAAATCCGGGATTTGGGGCGGTGCCTATTTGAAGCCTCAGCTTGCGCACATAGCTTTGACTGGAGATAAACCTTGAATTGTTTTGTTTGAGTAGAGAAAAGTCTTCAAGAAATATGATTCGGATTTGGTTGAGAAGTAACTCAGTAATGATTAATGAGAAGAACTACGCTGCACGCTAACATGAGGTTGAAATCAACGATGATGTTTGTTCATAATTGTCTTAACCATCTGAGTCGGTAGTCACGGGACTGGATCTAGGCTGTCGATGACTCGATGTCACCGTTTCTTTCCGCTTTCAAGTTCTGAAAAGCTCTTGTTTCTCTTTGACTTCAAGAAACGACACTCCCAGAGCAAGATTTATGCGTTATCCACTATAATGTCAAACACATACCACTTATCGCCTGCTCTCCGAAACGACAACTCTACATCCCGGAACAGTACACCAATACCCTGTTGCATTCCCATTCGTACCCCTCCCAGAAAAATTATGGTACCCATCGCTCGCAGTTAACTCTAGAACGACCGTCTTCTGGGGACATCCGCAGCCTGTCCACAAGATCTCCGACCTTCTATCATACTTTCCGGTTGATCGTGCCACTATGATTGACATTGGGACTGCGGCGTAGGCCGGGCGTTGACGGAGGATAGTTCGGACTTGGACTGAAGATTGATGATAAGGGCGTTTGCTTGGGCGCTCTCGTGAGTCTGCCGAGAGTATACAAATATGTCTTTGGATAAATCAGGAATGAGACGAGTACCTGGGGCAAGTACGGTGCGTCGTAGTGGCTCGAGAACAGCATCGAGGTCTTCCTCCTGCTCAATCTGGGGCTTATTCTCTCCTAGAAAGATATTCAACCTGGTTCTTGCATCCGAGCTCATGCCCTTCTCCATCGTAATACTCGCGACCTGCATACCTGCTCACCGTTCTTCTGCTTCAAACTGCGCGCATATGTACACCTTGCATGTACCCACTTCAGCGACTCTTTCTTTTCCGAGAATCGTCGCCTCTTCTTTGTTCTAATAATTCTATGCTGGAGATTCAGCCAACCAAGTGTATGTTGCAATGTTGTGGGCATAGTATCATTGTAGCGACTGTTTTCTACCGCCCTGGAACGCATTTCTTTATCGAGCCGGAATTCAGGAAGAAGCGTGTTGCCGCCTCTATTGACTATAGGGCTAGTAGTGAGTATTTTACATATGGATTTACATGGTTCGGTGCTCTCTGACTGGCCCTCCATAGTATCTTCTTAAATCCACAATCAGGGTATGGGTGGCAGATATTCGTCCACCCTTCCGTCAGTGTGGGTAGGCTACTACCGCTTGTTATTGGCTCCTTCGTAGAAATAGAACTGGACGGAGGACTGTATAATGGAGGACGACACATGATCAGGATTTAGAGGAGTTTGACAACGCGCGTTTGTTTCGCGCACTTTCGTTCTATGCCCTGCTTTTCCGTGTAATTTTTTTTAGAGTTATCATTACGGTCGTCAGCGCAATGGACCATAATTGTAATTCAAGTGTGTATGAGGTGGAGCGCAAATTGTTACAGTAATTGCAGAAGGGCGTCGCCCCCTGCGTTCATTGTCGATGCCTATCAGTGCCTATAAAGTATGATTCGAGAAGAATGAGTCGTGGCTGCCACGTTTCCAATCGTAGACGGAAAAGCGAATATGAAACATGTAGATAAGTACATGGGCAGTATAGTACCGAGACGTCCATAGCTTTGTAATCGTAACCGGAGCATGTTCGTCGTGTATATCCCATTAGTTGGAGTCGAGACCGAGGAAAATAGGGTACACATTTTCGAATTCATCGCAAACAGATAACCTTAGGTGTTCTCATACCCAATAATTCAGATAAAAAACTGCTATGGAAAAGGACGCAATTTCCGAGAAAAAAGCAATTAAAAATTATCAGTGCGATGACGAGTCAAATACCGCACCCTCATGGTTTTGAGTTTGGCAGCACTAAAGAGCGCCCAATCCCCGATCCACGACAGAAAGCTATTGCATGTACCGTATCACCTGTTTTACGGTATATCACTTCCACATCTAGTCGAGGAGGGACTCGACTACTGAATTGCACGACTACAGAGGTTGTACAGAGGAAGGCTGTCTTTAGGAGAGAGAAGAGATAACGAGAGACGGTGGCATACGAGACGATGTAGACCAGTGACATCGAGGGGAGAAAATGGGGCGTCTGCGTAACAGTAAAGGGTGACCAAGTAGAGCGAGCACATATCTGAAGCAGACGCAGAACTAGAGTTATCAAGAGATGACAAGATTAGAGGAGGAAGGATGGAAATCACAATCTTTCTGTGCCCGTAAAAGAATATGAACACACGTTAAGCGCTGAATAGGGGCGAGTCGCGAGTGCATAGCGAAAAAGTGATGTGGTCGGCGCTGGTGGGCGTGATGAGTCTTCTATAGCCTTTCTAGTTATTGATATCGAAAGGAGGAGAGCGAAACAGGTAAACCGGTTGCGTGAGTATATATCTGGGACGTTTACAAGCGTAGACGTACCTGCACGAATGTGAGTATTGAGCGTATGTGACGGGTCGAGGTCAAGTGCGGAACCCATAAACACCGGGCAAGACGCTGGACATCTGGAAGAAGAAGTAATTTCAAGTATCCGATCCCAGTGTAGCGTAATCCAGAACGCGAACATATGTTAGCCTTTGGTTTGTGAGCGGGATCGCTGACGAGCTGCGCAAGTTCGTGGTGGTGGTGGTCATTGCCTTCGACAACCGACATTGTTGATGAACGCGCCGAATTTGAAACTCCGACCCTCGTCTGCTCTCCCTCACAAACGTCCCACCATTTCTCTTCGCAAGTCCTTTCGGCGGTTCTCCGGGCCTCCACTTTCATGTCATCGAGCTCAAGTCGTAGCTTAATGTTAGCCCATTCTGTACCCGGCTCGGAAACCTATTGTCTTCTTGGTGCATGAGTTATGTGAGCTATTCGTACAGGTAAGTCTCCGCTTTCCTCCCCCGTGTCAACATCCGGGATCCGTACTCATGAAGTTTTCCCCTTCGGTATCCAGAGGTATCTATAGAAGAATCTATTGCCGATTGAGAGCCCCTGATACTCAACGCCGTTCAGCCACGGTTCAAATAGGTCAACGCCCATGAGATAGACCAAGCAGGAGTTGGGGTGGCGATTACGCGTACGAGGGTGTGTATTGGCGCAGGAATGGTGCGTACTGCTATTTCTTTGCTATGTCTGTCCCTTCCCTTACCATCTCCCCCATCTCTCTTCCTTATGCCTCATCGCATACACGCACGCACGGACTCTCGCTCACCTTAGTCCTCCATTTCTGTGCCTACATCAACTTACATTTATACTCGTATCCACGCTTTAATCCACTCACACTCGGATTTGAATTAAAAGTGACTTCCGTCTTGCAGCTCTTCCCTTCTGCGCGGTCCATTACCGTCCTTGTCCATGCACAAGCGCTTCACTTTTCTTCGTTGATGGCCACGTTTTCACCCCAAATCACGCCGATTCTATCGGAGCCTTAGGATTCAGGCAGAAATTACGAATACGTCGGCGTCCAACGTCTCTCTTTCACTTCTTAGACGCTGTACTCACCCTCTTTCAGGCTTCAATAATCCAGCATATAAATTCGACGTGACTCTGCGCCCATTCTACAACGGTTCCTCCTGCGTCATCGGATCCATTCCATGCGCTCCCCACGGGGGCGCTGCATCTGATATCGGTATAACATAAGAATAGTGTATGAATTGTGCTGAGCGTTGACGGATGAGGTGGTCGGGACGGGCAAATATCTAGGTGTATGACCCACAGGTTCTGCCGCAACGACGATGTTCGAGACATGCCTTAAGCTTCGGTGACGATAACCATGTACGTCGATGTCTTCTGTTAGATTAGTTTCTACACGATTATTTAAGTTTCTCTAACAATTGAATGTGCATCGATTTAAGAAAATTGCATGTAATGTAAAGGATATTGTCTACGCATTCACAAAGGGTTGCAACTAAAATGAGAACTCGTCAGGTAATGTCGACGCTGTTCTCTACCTTCATTGGATAATTTAGAGTGGTGTTTTCTACAGGAGGAAAGATAACGAATAGTTCATAAGAGGACTCCAAGGAATTCATAAGCAGCGAAATGTAAAGTACTTCAGAAATCAACACGGCGATGTGTATTTTTGAAATCAACTCTGCGGTTCACTGCTTCGAGTATCCAGCTATCGTCCTCCACTACTTTGACCTTTATCCACCCCCTCTCTGAGATCCGCTGATTTGATATCATGTCTACAGACAAAATTATTCATTGGTCTAATCTCACAAAGCTGGCGCACTCACTTATCCCAGAGATGGCGGTATAAATCGTGGTCCTTGTTCATCCATAACTTGTGGGTCCCTGGAGGACACCTCAAGCATCGGTGATTAGCATTTTTATTCAATCCGATGAAGAAAGGGGTGGGCTCTGGAAATTCGCGAGTATGAATAAAGCAAAAATCAACATTCTCTACCGGCTTTGCGACATTATGTCTGCAATGAACGAGAACTAGAATCAATAATCGCTAGATCTACAAGCCTATAGAAAGTGTAGTGACTCACAATTCGTGGTTGTGACGAATAACTCTCGCTTTCGTCAGTGGTCTCCCATCTGCAACGCAATGTAGGCAGCCCCAAACAGGTTTAGAAGGCGGTGGGGAAAGGCTCCTCACACGCGAGACCATGTTTTGTCTGCGCCTCAGTGAGAACGTCGAATGTAGGATATTGCACTGTTGATTCAGAGTTCTCAATAACCGATGCTTCCTGATCAACCTATGATAAACGTCATAAATCACTGTATATCAAAAGACACCAAAACAATACACTTACACACTCTCGCCAACTGAATGATGAAAGGCAAATCCTGGATATAAACCTCTTGTCCATTGCATCAAGGTCGGTGTACTTTATGGTTCTAAGTGAATCTGAGTCAAGCCGGAGTACGTCGAACATAATCTGCAGAGCTTGATATGCTGATTCACAAAAGTCGAACTTCTCCTGCGGACAGTCGGAGTGTCGATGTGCAATTGCCTCTTCCCAACCAACACAAGCCTGGCCGCAGAAAGAACACCGGAAGACTGCAATAGCTAATTCCAAATATCGATCAGGTTGTGAATCCTTGTTCGCCTCCTGCGGAAGAACTCCTCTCTCCAGCAAAAGCATGAACAACAGATGTTTTTGTGCGGCCAATCGTGTTTCGAGAAAGCGTCGAATCTCTGGTTGAGCAGTATCATAATCCAACGGGACAAACAAATTGTCAGGATCATTGATGTAGTCGGAAAAGAACTCGAGGTTGCAAACACTTTCTATATCATTTGGATGGATGTATCGGCTCCTCGCTCGATGGGTTAACAACCTTACAGTAGCATGATTGTAGTGTGAGTAGACACGACTTGTTCTTTTATGACGAGTTGCCGGCGTTCTTCGCGGAGACGATCTGTCGTAATCGTGGTCACCATTGTCATCAGTCTCGGGAGATATTTTGAAAGTTCTTGGTAAAAAGAATGATATTATATCAGACAGTGGAAAGGTAAATACAATATGGACCCTTACTTGACTTGCTTAACCGTGGATCTGACACTGCGGTCCAGCCTACGGCGCCTAAACCATTGCTAATATAATTCATGCTATAATTGAACAAATCTATCGCCCTTGTCACATCCCTTTCAGAATGTCCTTGCTTCCGTAGCACTTTCCCGGCCCTAGAGCAGAGTAATAATAAATACGAATGTTCGTAGGTAGCTGGAACGAAGATGAATACTGACAATTTACAGAAGGCGTCAACAGAAATACGAAAAGTGGTAAAATAGCGGTACTGGATGTCTCGAGCCCAAGACCAGCAGATCTTCACGTGCTTAGGACACCAAAAAAAGAGTTAGCTCAGCCGCTACGACAAAGCTAAATTTACTAACCTTTTCGCGTTCTACAGCCATAACTCTAGCGGCCTTCAAATATGTCTCGTAATTCGATTTACCTTCCGGAGCTCCTGACTGAACTTCTAAAAGATACTTTCGCATCTCTTTAGCCAATCCCAGAACTTGATTGAGAGAATAGTGTGTACGATGATATCCTTCACGAGGATATAAAAACGAGTCTGTACAAGTTGTATGATCAATAGGAAACAAGTAGAAGAAAAGAATGAATTGTACCGAATCGGCGGATCTCGAAAGCTAATGACCAAATTTCAGATACCGGGTAAGGAAATTCCCCAATGATGGGTTTTATTGCATCCAAGAACACGTTACGGCGTCTATTATAAGGATAGTAGTCCTACATAGAATCAGTACTAAATGCGATGAAATCGGTGGAAGGAACACATACCTTGCAATCAACACATTTTCTGCTTCGAACAGCATATTCGACAAGACAATTATTCATTCCGCAAGTCTGACCGAAGGGACAGGACGAGATCGAACGATGAACAACGAATCAAGAACAGAAAACTTACATCGCATGTAGCTGGTCCGAAAAGCAACGAGGCCCATTTCGGTGCTGAGACATCGTCTGGATAGAACGGGATATCCGGATGGTTCAGAAAAGTTTCCTTCCAAATAAACGATGCATTCTTGTTCAACAGAAAGCGCCTAAGGGTCTTCGTCGCGCATATCGCGTGATATAAATCGATGGGATGAAGGAGGCAGTAGATCTACGAAATGGTCAGACAAAAAAGCATTAGTTATCGGGAATCCCTACCGAACAAATTAGCTCAGTAGGAAATCGATCCCATAGCCCTTCCAGGATCCACGACACTCGAGGCCTGATTGATTTCGCTTCGATTCTCAAGGTCGTAAGTATGTAGGATTTCACAAAATTTCCTGAAAAGCTATGAGTATTCTCTGTTTATAAAGTAGGAGAAACCGCGCACCCCGTTTTCGAAAGCCTGTCAATGGCCATTCGCTCGTTCTAGCATCCCAATTGGGTCCCCGTCCAGTCCCAAGTTCGTCTCGTAATTCATCCGAACTCTCTTGTTCGAACGGAAGTAGGCATGCGTTTTCCACGGGGGAGCTCGTCAAAACGTTCTCTTTTTCGACAAGATTTGTTTCCATGATCGATGTTGCGCGAGGACAAGAGGTGTGGGTGTCGTATTTTGATTGTTCGATACTATCTGTCGCCAAAATTTTTGATGATTAAGTTCTAAAATCTGCTGAATACAATCAAATGGGCATACACACCTCAGAAAATGTTGAAACACAAAATGGAGAGGAAGTTAAAAGATGAACGTGTTTGAAACGTGTCCGAGTCACTGCGATGAGTCGCGTCTCGATTTTAAACTCAGCTTAAAACTGAGTTTTATGGTAAACTTAAATCGACGTGGCTTCTGTCTTCCTGCCTGTGTAGAATGAATCAAGAAGAATGTTTCTTGCTGAAACGTTCGCCATCTTAAACGAAACGACAAGCATGAAACATGTACAGTAGATATATACAAGGGCGGTCTAGTACCAACATATAGCTTTCTAGTCGCAAACTAACTGGAGAATGTTTGTTGTATATACTCCGGATGAAGACAAAGTTCAGACCGAAGGAGTAGCATGCTCATTTTTATCGTAGACAGATAAACTACGATAATCTTCTCGCCAGTGATTCAGGTAAGAAAAGATCGGAGGAAAGGATCCGATTTCAAAGAAACAAAAAGCGTAAGATATAAACGCAATGACGAATCAAAGCCTGCATCCTGATAGTTTTGAGTTTAGCGGCACACGACAGAGAAGACTATGGCATGTCTAAATCGTCTGATTTACGGTATGTCAATTCCGAATCCGATAAAAGCTATGCTGTAGTACGAGTACACCATAGAGAAAAAGTTCTCTTGACGAGTGAGATCGAGGATATCGATTACGAGAGGCATTAGTAAACGAGACGATGCATTTCACATAAATAGAAGTAGTGACATCAAAGGTGGAAAAAACGCGGCGTCTGTGTACGAGTAAGAGTATGTCCAAGTAGTTAGAGCATGTTGCAAACGAATAGTATCGAGAGACGACGCATGAGTCGTCGTCACAGGGTGGACGCAAGAGTTATTCCGAGTTCTATACACATCAGCGTTGACAAGTCAAAGCTTGAAAGTGCGGAAAGTACCGCATCAAAGTAACAAAACTTGGAGTAATATCCCTCGATTGATGTATGTTGATCGATGTTTTAGCACCGTGGCCGAACAGCGTCGACTATACGAGGGTAAGCCCTAGAGGCCTATACCTCGGCACGTCAGACAGAGCAACGGGCGGTGATAAAGGAGACGTTTGATAGACACACCGTACGCCATACATCATAAAGAACACGTCGTCGTAGTCGCTATCCCATATCCTCTTAATCACTATCTTTTCCATGCCTAAGACTGCTGCTGAGTGTCAGAAAGTGGCGACTCGCTAGCGCACAGAGAAAGAGAGACTTAGTAGGTGCTGGCGGGTATAAAGAGTCCTTTATAGTATCTCCGGCTATCGAGATGAGGGCGACACGGGTGAAAGGGTGTATGAGTAAAGGATCTATAGCGGGGTGGGAGGCGCAGACGTACTTCCGCAAATGTGAACAGAAGACCAGGTCATGTACAGAACCCATACGCATGAACGCCGAGTAGAAGATGCTTGTAAAGCTGGAAGAGGACGAGCGAGTGAATTAAAATCGCCGATCGCAGGTGGGATTGTTGACGAGCAGCGCGAGTCCGTGGTGGTGGCGGTCAACAACCGCGGAATACGGGTTGTTAAACAAGGTACTTGTAAAACTAACTTGCTCCTGCCATAAGTTCACTTGTGCGAACTTGTGGCAGGCAAGTTGATTTCGAACAAGTTCGTCATGCAACCGGCAAGTGAACTTGATATGGAACTTGCCGGCGCAGCAAGTTGGCTTAGCATTACCGAACTTGTGCCGCTACTTTGGCGTCCAAGTCTTAACGAAAGCTCAGACCACACCTCAATGCCGACCACTCGTCGTCAGACACAGGGTAAATGTTGAGAACAATTTAGTCTGGTAATTGTATCATGTTTATACACAGAAACATAAATTTTAAAGGCCATATCCCTGTCATACAGATTGCGGGCGCTCATCTCATAGGGCAAGTGAACACAAGTTGCAAGTTAATTTCAAGCGTGCGTGTGAACAAGTTGCAAGTTCCGGCTTCTCGGCATTTGGTGGTGTACAAGTGAGCAAGTTCGCCCTTAAGTTACAAGGTCCTTTTTTCGCTGCCCGGAATACGCCGTGCCGTATTTTAAACTCCGACACTCGGTCTGCTCTCCCTCGCGAACGTCTTCACAAGTCCTTTCGGTGAAGCGCCAGGGCCTAATGTTTAACGCTGCCTCGAGCTCAGAATTAACGTTAGCTCCTTCTGTACCCGACTCTGTGATTCAGATTTACTTGCCCTCCCAGACCGCCAACGTCTCCTTGGATCTTGGGTTATCTGTTTGTCGCCGTCTCTCTCTATTGACGCAACCAATCCTTTTGCTTTCTTTCTCAATTTCGTCGTCTCTATGCATAGTATTTTTTTTCTTTACTTTGTTACTTATTTTCTGGTTCGCTCTCTCCTACACCGACGCCGTATTTCGTTCCTCATTATAAATATTTGTTGGGTAGGACGTCTGGATCACCACCGCATCTCTATACCTGCCAATCCCCTTCGTTAAGATCTCTTTTTCTCTCTACAATGTCTCCTAAACGCCGAGTTTAATTTCGACTGGGTACTCCACGAAGGACTGCAACAAGCCGTCAGCGTGCATATGATAAATGGGCTTCGGTTTGTGAAGTAGAGCTACGTCTAAGTGAAATTGCATCGCTGCGCAATAAATATCTTGCGGTGATGAGTAAAGGGAATGGACAGACAAAGTTCAGACTACTGGTACTTCAGACAGTGACTATCGTGGGATGTCGCTTAGAGTATCCAACTTTCGTCTTCCACCGCTTTGAGCTTTTCCCAGTCAATGCCCTCCACGAGATCTGTACATTTGATATGATGTCTGGACGGGGAAAATGTTAAATTTTATTTGATGCTGAAGAAGTTAGGACGCTCACTTATCGTGAAGATGTTGATACATGTCACGCCTGTGCCATAGTTTGTGGGTCGTCGACGGACATCTTAAGCACCGGTGGTTCGCATCTGCATCCAATCCGACAAAATTAAGAAAGCGTCTGGGACAACAATTGGTGGGAGTGAACATGAAATCCGCTTTTTCAACTGGATTCCTGACACCGTGCCTATGAAAAATGGAATGAAACGAGTATTTCGACTATATTCTCCAAAGCTCGATATCCCGCATCGCTGACGCAAAATTTAAACGAGTCATCGCTGACATCTTGCATATGCAATTTGGAAGTGTCACATAAATGCAGACGTGCCTCGTCAAAGCCAACGAAAAGCTTGCCACAGCACTCGAAAACGGCGATCGCCAATTTAAAGGCCTGATCAATGTCCGAGTCTTCGTATACCTTTTCTGAAAGAAAGCCTTTGTCCTGCATGAGCTTGAAGAACCGATATCGCTTTGTGGTCAGATATGTATCAAGGAAGCCCTGAATTTCGGGCTCAGCGATTTCATAATCTAGTTCCGCTACTTCGTCCTGCGGGTTGTTGATGTAATCGTGAAAGTAGCCAACCTTGTAAATGATGTCTGAAAAAGGAATGTAGCGCATCTCTCGAGGACTCAGTAGCTTTTCGGTAATTCGGTTGTAACACACGTCGACTTGATTTCTCCTCGGGAGGATAAGACGTCTCCTTCGATCCTCTCTTCGAGCCTCATATATGAATCCTTCCAATATAGGCAGGTATTTTGAAACCTCTTAATGAAAGAATTGATACAAGTTCAGACAATGCACAAATCGGAAATCGTAGTAGTAACTCACTTGACTTGGTCAGCCAAGGATCGGATACTGCATCTCTATGCTCGTATTCGGGGCTGATAATCTTACAGAATGATGAGATCACTGTTTTCACTTCCACAGTATTATATCCCCGCTTTTGTAGCGCCTTTTCAGCCCTACGATGCCATATATATGGGTATAAGTACAAAATAGCAAAAGGGAGGTAAATTCTCACATTTTACAAAAAAACGGGAAGAGATTTCATTAGGACAGTATGGCGTTGTTTCGAAATGTTATCTGCCCAACTCGTGCAGATTTTTGCATGCTTTCAAGGGTATGACTGAGTCAGGCGGACACTTATGTTGAGGAAATTTTGTTTACCTCTTCATGTTTCCGAGCCCGATCTTTGGTAGCGTTTACGAATGCCTCATACTTTGCCCTACTGTCCGGAGTTCCTGACTTAATTTCCAAAAGATGTACTCTCATGTTTTCGGCCAATTCCAGAATATGATTGAGCGAATAAAAAGTAAAAATTTCAAGTCTTGGCATTGTGAACACTTCGGACTCGGAAGTCAATAAAAAACAAGAATAAGTAAAGAAATGAATCACACACGATATCGCTGAATCTTAGTAGCCATTTTCCAAATATCATCTCGCTGGTAGCGAAATTCTCCGACAATGGGGCAAATTGCATTAGACAGCACATGCTTATCTTCAAGATGATAACTCTGCATACATGGGATGAGCAACCAGAATTAGCAAACAAACAGAAAAGACCACTAACATCACATGTCCCACAACTTTTCCTTCGCAAAACATATTCACCGAGAAAATCGCTCATTCCGCAACTCTGTACAAAGTTGAAAAATGAACTGTAAATCAAGGAGAAACTCACATCACACGTCGCGGGTCCAAAGAGCAGCGAAGCCCATTTCGGCGCAGAGACATCATCAGGATAGAAAGGAATAACGGGGTAATTCAGAAAGGATTCCTTCCATATGAACGACGACTTCTTGTCCAACAAAAAGCGCCGGAGGCGTTTCGTCGAGCATATCGCGTGATACAAGTCAATTGGATGAAGGAGGCCATAGATCCACCATATGGTGAGATAAGAAGGAGCTGTAAGTTGGTCGCTCTTACCGAACAGATTAGCTCAGTAGGAAATCGATCCCATAACCCGTCTAGAGTCTTCAACGCCCGAGGAGTCATCGATTTCGCATGCATTCGCAGGTTCCAAAGTATGTAGGCTTTTATATAGTTTCCTGAAAGTGGACGTGCTATCAATCCTCTTGGATTTGTAAAGCTGGCGAAAAACGTACCCCGTCTTCGCAACCCCGGCCATTCGTCCAATCTGATATCCCATGTACGCCCGCCTCCCGACCAAAGTTCATGCTGCAAATCATCTGGACTCTCTTGCTGGAATGGAAGTAGATGAGCGATTTCTGAGGGACTGCGCCCCAAAGAGGGCTCGAGATAGTTCTTCAGCGGGGCTACAGTTCGTTTGAGAAGACTTGATTCCATGACCAGTGGTGCGCGAGGCCAAGAGGTGCTGTTGTTTCCTGGCGACAAGTTTTGAGTATGCTCTGACCTGTCGCCGATCGCTCAGGTCACTCAATGCCAGACTGAATATATTAACATAGAAAGGCGCATACGTACTTCAGCAGCAGCAGTTAGAATGCAAAACGGAGGGAATGATTGTGTTTGAAACGTGTAATCGAGTCGCTGCAATGGCGTGCTCAGTTTAAATCTCAGCTTGAAACTGAGTTTTCCTGCGACTGATCGTGTACTTGAACAAAATTGAAATCGTAGTTTTAGTCTCTTTAAGATAAAAATGAATTGGGGTGTTGCTGTTACAAGATTGGGTGTTCACCATTTACGGAGGGTAATAGGATGCGGCTGAAGTGCTTGAAGATAAAGGATTGGTGAGGGTCGTCGGGTTATCGATGGTAAGGAGTTAAAGAGCAAGCACAAATAATTTCATAATAAATGCAGACGAGTGTCTGAGCCCGGGTAACATGGGCGGGTGTACAACAATAACAAACGCCTTACATGCGAGAATAACAGTAAAAACGAAACACAGTAAAACGAGACGCTAAACAGCTGGCATGTACGAGAGTATACGACACACAACGAACCAATTAATCCTCGGAAGCTGCTAGATACGTGGTCCTCAACGTCTTCTTCGCTGCGCTGCCACAGCAGCCTGAATGAGAGTCGGGTCAGCGTCTCACATAGTCATTTCATAAAAAGAGCACATACAGCGATTTCGGCGTCCCTATCGTGAGACTCGCCGGGAGTGACGTTGTTAACAGAGCACGGATGGCAATAGGTATGACATTCCGGGCAACATATCTTGTGCAGCATATACTTGTAAAGTGTCATGGGATATGCATTGTTAGGAACGGCTCTATTCAAACAGCCGCACTGTTCGAGACTGTGGGTGTTGTCGGGATGGGTGCATCGACTTTGCCATTGGCACATCTTGGATTTCTGAAGTGCTGGATTGAAGGCTGAGTTGGAGAATGAGAGATTCACTGACGAATCTAAGAAATGGTCGGTCGAGGGATACTGTCTCTCCCCAGCCAGAATTACCTGAGATTTTATAACAATCCCAGCGCCCCTAGATGTCATATACGACTCCTTGAAAAGCTCTGCCTACCTACTGTGGTGCCGCACCGTTTTTTCTAATTCAAGACGACGAACGAGGCATACAGACTCAAAAGATTAGTTACAAAGAGAGACAAATATCCCCTGTGCGAATGTAGTCTTTACTGTTCACAACCGTATACGAGAGTTTTTTTACATATAAAGAAATCTTGATAGCTCGAAAATGTTAAGGGTGTAAGTATAACTAGCGGGGAACGTGAAGCGTTTGGATTTTTGAATGGAAAAAAGAAATATGCGCAGTCGAGCCACGACGCTCATAGCTCGCTTTCGAATGATGTGTACATGTGGTCTTTCCATCTCGCAACCGTATAGAGTACTTTGTATATATAAAGAAATGGTGACGGCTTTGGAAGTGCCAGGGGTTGCGAGTTACGAGGGAGCGTGAAGCGCTCGGATTTTAGAATCGAGTAAACATGAAAAAGGAAATGTGAGCGGTTGGGAGGCGTTCCTCATGGCTTGCTTTCAGTTTCATAATCCCCTCGATATCGTCCTCATTCAGGATGAAGAGTTTGGTAACTCGTTATGAAGCAAACCTCAAAGAAGGAGCTCATCTAAGGCTTTCGTCTGCCTGAATTTATTTAACTGGGTGCATGCAATAAGTTCACGAAAACGGTATCACCGTTAGGGAAATAAACCCCCTTCGCTACTAGCTACAAGCTTTGTCAAAATTATCAATCTGGCCTCATGGTCGTCGTCTCTATTTACTACAGCTTCAATATTCGAATGATGTTGAACAGCCTCATAATCTCTTTCTTTCCAAATAAAGAATAAATTAGACGCCCACAATCGCAAATAACTACCGAGTATGACTGTTGGTGATGCGCACATTTATATCAAAAGATGATGGCGCTGTCAATTAGATCTTTTTATTTTTACCTGCTTTTGGGAATGTTGATTAAGGAATCAGCGGGTGGTGCATGTAGGTATCGGTGTTACTGGTTAGTTAGTTGTTCAAGTCGACTAGCAAACCCGCTTCATAGGAAGATTTCTATAGCGATTAGATCGCAGAAGTCATGCTCAGGTATGTGGTGACATTTTAAAGCTCAGCTTAATGGATCTGCCTGTGTTTTGATACCATTTTGTTTGACTGGGCAGAGAGGGGCGAAGGGGATGGTATGTACTCATGCAGCGCATCGATTAGAAGGCTAGACGATTTGATTGGACGTATGTCGTAATTCTTTGCAGCGGATGGCGTCGTAGAAATAAAATGAACATGTAGACTGGGGCTCATATTAACTGGGGGTTGTGTAGTTCCACGAAAAGCCCAGCGTGAAGGCCATCGCGAAATATTCATTACTAAATCACTACCGTACTGGCACAAGCGTGACTTGATCTATCTCCCAACCAACATATATATTTTCGTATGAGTAGGTCCTCCACCTCCATGCACGTCTCAACACTGTTCGCCGGCAGTCAAATGCCATCGAAAAAACAAAAAGACTCGCGGAACGACGTCTCGCATCGCGGACACACTACTCGGCTAAGCCACCCTTGATGCGCCTTCCCAAAACAGACAACGCCTTTGTTCAACATTCCCAATCGGGCATAGGGTGACGCGTTGACGTCGCCTTGGGCGCGCTGATGCGCCGTTCGCCCTGCAGATGCGTGCCAAGGATGGAAACCAAAACACAAAAACACCCAAGGAGCGAAGGAGCGAAGGTTGCGAGAGTCGGGGATTCGGGGGAGCGTCGCTTCTGGGTCCGTTGCACAATGGAGGGATTGGATAGTACGAGGACGACGCTGTACCAGGCGTTTCGAGTGTAGTCGGTCGAAAAATGCGAAAAATGAGGATCGGAATCGAAGTCGAAGCTAAAATAAAGTTCTGAACATGGGTCGGATGCCTAAACGAGGGTCTCTGAGGTAAATCGATTCGCTGTGAGGCTAATCGAGGCGAATGCAACTGAGAAAAATCATGATCGAGCGGTGGTGAAAGCTTGTCTTCTGTTCCATACTAAGTTGTAAGTTACAGGAGGTGTACATGGGTCGGAAAACGCCGAAAATGTATCTACGAATCGGAATCAAGTCGAGCGAGCCTAGACCAAGGCGCTTATCCGGATGTGCGAGAAGCCGGTGCGATTGCGATTGGTGAGCGATTGGCGAGTGAAGCGCGAGAGTCGAGCGAGAGTCGAGTGCGAATCGATTGAAGTCGATTGTTGATAGAAGTGATATTCAACTCGAAATGTCGTCGATAGGCTGTTTTCAGAGGCTGTAGCACTCCAGTGCGCATCAATGCTTTCCCATTCTTTCATCTCAACCACCACCATAGACGTTGAAGCACCAGGGATGATGCCGGCCACTGCACTCGTAGAGTCGTAAATACATAAAAAAACATAGAATATATAGAATACAGTATGTAGTGTGTGAATACTTGAATACCGCATGAAGGTGTGAACCCTACCGTGAAGACTTTTCGTGAATACCTAGGTCAATTAATTTTGAATCACATCTCTATTCTAATGTATTACTTTGTAGACTTTCCGTGAAGACGTGAATATACTGTGAATCTACTGTGAAGACGTGAAGAGTACCGTGAAGACTATCCGCGAAGATGTGAATGTACTGTGAAGCCTTTCCGTGAAGACATGAATTTACCGTGAAGAGTACTGTGGATTTTTCTTGGGTACCATGCATCTACCATGAGCTACCGTGAATAGAGTCACCAGGGATGTAGTAGTTAAAGTCAGTTGTGTGAAATGAAAAACAAACTGCGTTGATCCTGCCGTCACATCTTCCCCCCATTGTCGCATTGCTGCTGCCACATTTTCTCTGTCAGTCAATCCTTTTTTTTACCATAGAATATTTATACTGTCATTTAAATAGTAATCAAGGCTATTTAAGGTCGTATACTAAGAAGACATGTGAGCTACTATTGATGCATTCTCAGCGTAAAATTAATACAGGCATTCCTTACCCTTTCGGCTGATTGTTTGGGGTGTAACAAATGGAAGAATGTCATCGAAATCATCTAGACTTGTCACCTCTGAGTAGCGCATTAAGAGAGCATAGCCCTTGTACAGCACAAGATGAGGGGTTTTCCATCGTGCTGGTACCCAGCAATCACGTTCAAAGTGATATATGTCAATGCTATTCACCTGCTCAATTCCATGCGAGCTCAGGAGTACCTTGAAATCAGAAAGCCTTGTGCGATTATCTTCCCTTGGGAAGATTATCATCTCTTTGTATGGTACATCATTCTAAAAAGAATTCATCAGTAGATTTCCAAATTTAACTGATTAAAATGGAAAGACATACCCCAATCCACGCAATCAGCGTGACTGGTAAAGATTTATTGAGGATGATTCCTGAATTCGGTTCGATACTGTGACCTATAAATACAGGCAGTTGGGAGCTTGATGCAGTTGGAGATAGACCAAGAGGTGAAAGTGAAGGGAAAGGATGTGGTTTACACGGCGGAGGAGGTTTCTGGATAGATTGGGTGGGAGACTGAGGTGCAGAATAGCCATTATCACGCTCCTGAAGCTCCTTCTGAATACGAAAATAAAAGCCTCCTGAAGCACCATCAGCAGCACTGTAGAGTTTTTGCATGATGGGGTTGGCAGCGCTCTCGAGCTTCTTCTGCTTGGTCTTGTACTCGTCCTTTGATGCCTCTTGCGAAGCATCCAACCAGTGGATGGTCTCATTGACGGCAGCCTCGAGCTTGGCCTTGTCAGCGGCATTGAATTTGGCAAGCTTCTCATTGTTGAGGGAATTGCGGAGGTTGTACGAGTATGACTCGAGGTCCTTCTTGGCAGTAATGTGGGCAGCAGCAGCTTCATCCTCAGCACGGTACTTCTCAGCCTCATCAACCATACGCTCGATCTCCTCCTTGGAGAGACGGCCCTTATCATTGGTGATGGTGATGCAGTTCGACTTGCCGGTGGTCTGGTCGGAGGCAGAGACATTGAGAATGCCATTGGAATCGATATCAAAGGTAACTTCGATCTGGGGAACACCACGGGGAGCAGGGGGAATGCCAGAAAGCTCGAACTTTCCAAGGAGGTTGTTATCCTTTGTGCGGGGACGCTCACCCTCGTAGACCAGGATGAGCACACCGGGCTGGTTGTCGGAGTAGGTTGAGAACATCTGAGACATCTTGGTGGAGATGGTGGTGTTACGCTTGATGAGCACGGTCATGACACCACCAGCGGTCTCGATACCGAGGGACAAAGGAGCAACATCAAGGAGGAGTAAATCCTGAGCCTTCTCGGAGGTGTCACCAGAAAGAATGGCAGCCTGGACAGCAGCACCGTAGGCAACAGCCTCATCGGGGTTGATGCTCCTATTGGGCTCCTTGCCATTGAAGAAGTCGGACACAAGCTTAATGATACGGGGGATACGGGTGGAGCCACCGACAAGGACAATTTCGTGGACGTTGCCCTTGTCAATCTTGGAGTCGCGGAGGACCCTCTCAATGTGCTCGAGGGTGGAATAGAAGAGATCCTGGCAGAGCTCTTCAAAGTGGGCACGGGTGAGCAAGGTGTAGAAGTCGATACCCTCAAAGAAAGAGTCGATCTCAATTGAAGTCTGTGTGGCGGAAGAGAGTGTACGCTTGGCACGCTCGCAAGCAGTGCGGAGACGACAGATGGCACGGGGGTTGGCAGAGAGATCTAAATGAAGCATTTAATTAATTAATTAGCATGCACGTCTAAAATTACCAAAAAAAAAAAAAGGAATGTCATACCCTTCTTGTTCTTGCGCTTGAACTCCTGGATGAAGTGGTCGACGAGACGGTTATCGAAATCCTCTCCACCAAGATGGGTATCACCAGCGGTGGCCTTGACCTCGAAGATATCTCCCTCGATGGTCAGGAGTGAGACATCGACAGTTCCTCCTCCGAGATCGAAGATGAGGACATTGCACTCACCGACGGCCTTCCTGTCGAGACCGTAGGCGATGGCAGCGGCGGTGGCCTCGCTGATGGTACGGAGGACGTTCATGCCAGAGATGGTTGCAGCATCCTTGGTGGCTTGACGCTGGGAGTCGTTGAAGTAGGCAGGCACTGTGACGACAGCATTGGTGACGGTGGTTCCGAGGTAAGCCTCGGCGGTCTCCTTCATCTTGAGCAGGACCATGGACGAGATTTCTTCGGGAGACTATAAAAGGAAATTGTGATTAGCTTCATCGATATCGTCACTTAAAAGCCAAAAAACCTCACGAATTCCTTTTGCTCGCCGCGATACTCGACACGGATGTAGGGCTTACCGCCCTTGCTGAACACGGTGAAGGGGAAGTGCTTGATATCGGACTGAACCTTACAATCATTGAACTTGCGTCCGATGAGACGCTTGACGTTAAAGACTCTAAGAACAAAATGGATCAGTAAACACGATCGTGGAAGGACATAAAAAGAGACGCGAGACATACGTGTTGTGGGGGTTCTTGGCGATCTGATTCTTGGCTGCGTCGCCGATCAGACGCTCATTGTTGGAGAAGGAGACATACGAGTGGGTGGTGCGGTTACCCTGGTCATTGGCAATGATCTCAACGCGATCATTTTTCCAGACACCAACACATCTAAGCGAGAAGACAAAATATTAGAAATCCGGGAAGAACAGAGATGCACGTAAGACATGCGAGTATGTTGTGCCGAGATCAATACCGATGGCCTTTGAAGAAGACATGTTGTATTAAAGGGTGAGGTTGAATTCAGCGAACTCGAGAGATGAGGGAGTGGATAAGCTGGAGAGAACTCCAACAGACCAGAAACTTTGCGAATCTTCTGGAACCTTGCAGTGCGTCACATGGCCACGGATGTGTACTTCATGCAGAGCAAAAATGCAGAATACTGTACCACTTCGAATTGTTCGTCCGGGGGTGGGACACGGGACACAGTGGACGAAAATTTGCCTTCGGCCAATGCTGAGATGGTCAGGGACAAGCAAAAATTTTGGTTAATGCAGAGGCTTTTACATCGTTTTTCGCCGGAAAAGCAGCAAAATTTTTGCTCATTTCAGGCAAAATCGACCCAATTTTGACTACTTCCTTGATGTTCTCACCGTTCTAGAGCTTATTTGGGCCGAAATTTGATTTCGGCCTGTCTCCGGGACACATTTTTGCTTCGGCCAGGCCGCACGGGACAAGGGACAAATGTCCAATTTCGGCCACATCCACTTGCCTCGGGACACGGGACGGACGAACAATTTGAAATGGTACAGTAATTTAGCCTCTCCTCCAATTTTGTGTAACTACAATGTTTCCTATATGGATCCCGAGCAAAGAAAGTGTGGCGCTTGCAATACCAACAAAGTTTTGAATCACGAATGCCAAATTCTTCAAAAAAACACATGAAGGATTTGCAAAAGTTTGTATTGGATGTTCTGAGCGTCGCGCACAGAAATACAGGAAGGAGAACTCAGCAAGTCAGCGAGACGACATACAAGATAATTTCTTTACGGGGCAAGATGACGCCGAAGCCGAAAATGATGAGACTTTGCGAATGGTGATGTCCAAGATCGACCTGGACGACTTCCTTCAGAAGATTGATTGTTCGATTATGGAGAATGTTCAAAATTTCACGGCTCTTGTGAAATTATCTGATATTGATACTGTGGGGAATAGCAAAGATATCGCAAATGCACTCGCGATTAAGATATGGGAACAGATGAGATATCGCTTCGTGTAAGCCGTGCCTTAAGTATGTTCTATATTTAAACTAGCTGACTTCGGATCGCAGTTACCATAGTCAACACTCTAACAAGCGGAGCGCAGCGACACGCTTCAAATATCATTGTGCCCAGAATAAGGATCGCCAAAAGGCGTCAGAGAAGAGCAGGAAAGAGGGCATCAAACACCGCGACAAAGAGCAGATGTCGAGTTTTCATTGTAACGGCTGGTTGAATATTAAAGTTTGGGATGATTCTCTCGATACAGTTTTGGTTAAATTGACTCACAAGAGTGATCATATTCCATACTGGAAGATTGACGTTCCCGATAATATTAAATCACTCGTGTATGAGAAAATAGAACTGACCCCAACGCAAGTAAGTTATTACTATGTATTCTTATCACCTAGTTTACTCAGTCTTCCAATAGATCTGGGATGAAATTCTGAAGGTTGAACCGACCCCGAAGTTCACTCGCAAGGCAATATATCACTTATGGCACGAGAAATCAAGCGAGTCATGGAAGCATGATGCAGATGAGCTAATTTCTGCCCGTACGAACATTGAAAATGCTTCGAAATTGGATAAACTATACAAAGACGAATCAATTCCCCTTCCAGAAGTGCCCGGGTTTGTTGGGATCGCTTTTGCTTTACCAGAAGTACTGCGAAAATGGAGTGGTAAAATTTGAGAACTATCTTTGGATTCGACGTGTACTCTATGTTCATATCAATGATCTATCAACAGTGACTCATGCAATAGCTATAGGGCATATAAATGGATCTAACTTTGAAGTTTATGCACTTCTCGGTGAAATATCAGGATCTGGGTGTCCTCTAGGCTATCTACTACTCCAGTCAAACCATACTGGTGAAGGAGGAGAAAAGGCGAGGTATATTCAAAATCTTTTGGAATATTTTCAAAAAGAATGGAAAATCCGCCCAATCGTCACCCTAACTGACAAGGATATGTCAGAAATCAATGCTTTTCGGGCGGCTTTCCCAGATGCAAAGCACCAGTTATGCTTTTGGCATAGCCTGCAAGCTGTTCAAACTCGACTCTCAATTATACGAAGGCGCCCGAAGTTCTATGATGTCAATGAAGCGGTTATGGAATTCCCATGGATTGACAGAGACTTTGTACCATGTGGTCAAGCCAACGAGCCGCAATCAGTAAGCCAACTTGTCATTCACTTCAATTTATAATTACTTATACTTCCTTTCAGAAGCATTATGTGGCGCAGAGCTTGATCCCGCATGTTTCGGTTCTATTTCAAGGTGTTCTACGAATATGGCACCAGAACCGACACAGCCTTCGCAAAGACGAATAGCCATTCGCTTGCAAGGACGCGTTCGGAGTGTTATTTCTGTCCCAGATAATCTGAGCTTTGATTCTCTCGGAGCGGAATCTGATGATGCTGATGCCATAGATGATGATGATCTATTGGATCAGCCAGTCAGAGATATACTTGGCGGAGAGGAGAAAGACTCTGAAAATGGTCCTGACTGGATGTTTGATCAGGGAGAGACAACTTCTCCAGATCCCAGTTATACTTTTTGTCCTGCTGCACATCGAAAGCAACTCCTCCAGCTATTCACAAAACATTTCTGTCAACATCCCATCTTCCCTGAACGCAAGCTGGTACTCTTACTGCAGATCAGATTCGCTCGAATGGTGTGAAGGAAATGTATGAATTCTGCTATACTCGTGGTCTACGTGAAGTGTGGGCATACATGTGGGCATGCTGGTACACTCCAAAAATGTGGCGACTGTGGGCACGTTCAGCTTCCTCGTATCTATCCCGACTACGAACCACAATGGGCGCTGAGAATTTCTGGAGACAACTTCAACACAATTACCTTCACAATCATCCGCGTCCACGCCTCGATCACCTCGATCACATCTTGATATACAAGGTAACTTCATCGTACTTTGCACGCATGCAGGTCCTGGATGATTCGTACCGCCTAGGGTGGTCGAAATCATTGACAACTTACCAGCGGCGCTTCAAGGAATCGTGGCTTACCTATTCTTTATTCCAGATCGATGAGCTTGTTGAGGAAGTGCATCAGAATATTGCAGAGTTTTAGAAAATTGTAAAAGCCCTGGATAACCAAGTTCCAAAGAGAAACCGACTCTGGCTGAAGATGGCATGTGCGTTAATTAAGAACAGTGCTAACACTGTCTCTCAGTTCAACAAAAATATACGCACCATTGAACATACTGGAAGGATAAGAATTACCACATGGGGAGGTGGGAAGTCAAACAATGAGAAAAGGTTGTCGAAGTTGGCCATGGGCTATACGTTTGGGCTGTAGTTAGATTGTCGATCGATCGTCTCTTCAAGAGCGCTCCAAGACCGCGTCAACATCTCCGCGGCATCGAGCTTTTGAACTCATATTCTATTTGTGTACGTACTTAGGTAAGTTACTCGACTTGTTGTCAATAACTATACTGTATGTGGCTTGTGTATCTCAATACCTGTTCGAAATGTTAAAGGGCTGCGCCGAACTCCCTAAGAGCCACCAAAAATCTATACCAAGCAGCTTGTTAACGCGTGGGAAGCTCACGTGGTGCGACAAAAGTAGTGGGCGGATCGCATTCAGTGGCATAGGGTGACGCGTTGACGTCGCCCTGCCTCATGTCGCCTCGAGGCGCGTCTTTCGGGAAGATTAGATATGAACATATCTCTGCGTGTTCAAGTCGACCTCTTCATGAAAGACGAAGGACGAAATCGAGCTGTGAGAGCTGGATGTACTTGAAACTTAAATGAATGAACGAAGGCGACCCTAACCCTACACGAAAGGAATTTGTTGTCACGCCCACGGGGTAGCCGGAGAACAAGGGACCATTTCGTCTGCCTTGCCTTCCCCCCTCCCATTCCTACCCTCTACGACGAGCGACGAGCTACGACCCCCCATACCACTATAACCCCACGTAAACGCAGCTATACCCGACCATATCACCAGGATCACGGACGGACGACATACATACCACGCAAACATCACTAACGCCGACACGTCCACGTCAAGCAGCCAACAGCCCATTCCGACACGAAACACGAAGATACGACTGAACGACGCGCTTGAGCTTGAAGACGGACACAGCACACGACTGGGACGGGACACGACTACGAAAATTTCCTTTCGCAGCTTGGAAGGAAGGGACATTCACTCACAACGGTTGCATGATACCACCCGCTGGTCAGCTCGCCACCCAGCTACAGCACACCGCTACTTATGACGGCCGTGTACGCGGCCCATTCAGGTTCGTCTTCTCCCTTGCTTTCTTGTCGTCTTCCCTTTCATACTTACCCCGTTCAATGAGCAGACGTCGAAGAAGAGAACTGGGACGACGACTTTGAGTTCACTGCGAACGGTGAAGCTGGAGGGGGAAGCAGGGCGAACAGCCGACGCCAGCGTGGCCAACTATCCATCCACCAAAAGCTTTCCGTCGGAAGTCGCGCTGAGACGGAGGACTGGGACGCTGAGGCCGACGACGTCGGTGTCGGTGCTGGTGCCACTCACGACCCTGGTGGTGATGATGCACCCCAAGGACACGTCCACCTCGCAACCTCCACGACAACCCTCAAACCCCCTTCTCGGATCCCATCACACGCCATACTGCCCCCGCCCGAGCAGGAGACGGAGAACTGGGACGACGACTTCGAGGACGCGCGGCAGTCGCCGCAGAAGGTCAAGCCCACCTCCTTCTCATCCGCCTTAGCTCCTCCTCCTTCATCGCCCTCTTCCTCATCATCGCCCTCAGCATACCCCCAACGCGGATCGAGCCTCCTGCACCCCCATCAGCCCATATCATCATCGCCATCAACACCATCGCGCTCGCCTTCCCACCGGCAGCCCTCGTCCTCATCCTCGCCCTCCACATCTCAAGCACATCCACATCCGAACTCACCTCCATCTCCTGGATCGCCTGGATGGGACGACGATGACAACGACGCCGAGTTCGGGGTGGGATCGCGTGATGAGGACGAGGAAGACAGGACCGTCACTGCGCGATCAAGACGCGCCGCCCTATCGCGCTCATCTTCGAAGCAGCGTAACGCGTCTGCGTCCGCGGCCGCGGGAACTCCACCCCCACCTACACCTCAAATCCCCCTCGCTTTCGCTCTTGGCTCAACATCAACAGGAACATCAACAGGCACATCGATACACGCCACACAAGCGTTCCTCCCCCCAGACCCCTCCATACAAGGCCCCCACCCAAACTCACCCACCTCCTCCGTGTTCAGTGTCCCAGCCACAGTCCGCACGACCAACTCATCCGCACCGCTCTTCACCCCATCGTCCTCCCACCACGTCCAAAATACGCACCCAAGCACAAACACAACAGCATACCCCTCCTCCTCCGCCCGCGTCTTCTCCCTCCTCCCGCCCTCGCCCCAAATCCACAAAGAGCGCGAGCGCCGCCGACTGCGCAAGCGGAGTCGGCCGTCGAATCCCTCCCATCCTTCCCATCCAGGGACGTCCGCAGAGAGCGAGGCGGGGCGGCAGTGGCGCAGGGAGCGCGCGGGGGTGTATGAGCTCGTTGAGGTGCCGAGTCGGGGGTCGTCCGGGGCTGGGGATGGTGGTGATGGGTATGCGGGGTATGGAGGGTATGGATATGGAAGGAGCTCGATTGATAGTGAGAGGGAGGAGATCGATGATATTGACGAAGAGCGCGAATCGAGCAGTAGTCATGCTCATGGCCCCAATCCCAACACCATACCAGGCCTTCCCCAACCGCCAACCAACCCAAACGCCACCTCCTCCAACGCCGCAAGAGCCCAAGCACGACCGAGCACGGCACCTTCGGTGGCGGGGAATGCGTCTTCGAGTAACCTCAATGCGGGACATATGGTACCAGCGACGCCTTCGAAGCAGTCCCTTTTGGAGCGGATTGGGAGTGTGAAGCGGTGGGCGGGGGCGGGTGTGAGGCGGAGAAGGGGGATGAGTACTGGGGCGGAGGATTTGGTTGGTAAGTCGTCTTGTTTTTTTTTAATGTTTTCCTTTATTTTTTTCCCCTTTATTTTCCTGTCTTCTCGTGCTTTTTTTTTCTTTTCTTTTTTTGCGTGTTTGGTTTTTGTCGTGTTTGGTTTTCAGTTGCGTTCTTGGTTTTTCTCGTCTTGAGTTTTTATCGTCTTTTGGCGTTTTTTTATGTTCTTTTCTACTTTATTTTTCACGTGTCTGCGCCTACCCTCTGCTTTTCGGTCGTCGTTCTTTCCATTCAGTCATTCTTCTTGGTTGATCGAGAACACACTAAACACACAAAAGTTACTAAGAAGCGCTTCTCGACGATATTTTCCCTGTTCCTGCTCGTTTGTCTTGAGTTTCACACATTTTTCTGCGAACAAAATTTTTAGTTATCATTCTCAATCCCTATTGCTTTTTTCCCTGTTTTTTCTCGTCTTTTTCTCCGAGCATCCTAAAACATAAGCTAACCGCCTTCGCCTTCCTCCTATAGACGTCGCCCACACTCACACCTCGCACAACTCACCTGACACCCACCAACGCACACCCCGACCGCACTCCTCCATGTCCTCATTCACGCGCTCTGAGCACAACCGCGATTCGGGGTCAAGCTACTCGCACCATCCTCCATTCAATCCTACCTCATCGTCCTCGCAGCACCCATACAACAGACAGAGTTCGTACGTCCAACACCAACACCAACACCAACACCATGCGCAACAACAGCAGCAGCAGAGATCGCCATCAAGCCCCGCATCGCCTTCTAAACCGCCCAAGACCGAAGGAGGGGGGTGGTTTTTTCGGTCTTCGTCGAGGACTTCGAGCAATGCCGCTTCTAGCCCGCCTGGGCACTCCAACTCCAATGCCAATTCAGGGCGAGGACGCGGAGGGGGGAGGAGCGCGTCGAGGTCTACGACGCGGAGCAAAACGCGTGGAGAGAGTGGGAGAGAGGGAGAGGGGGGTGGGAGGGAGGCGCCTAGGACGCCGAGGAGGGTTTCCAACGCTGCAGGAGCAGGAGGAGGAGGGGATGGAGATGAAGGAAGTGGTGCGCTCGGGACGCCCTCTTCTGCTCGATCGCATGCGCACTCCAACGGAGACGGAAGAGGCAACGGGAATGGCGCGCCTGTAACTCGCCGCCCGAGCTCTCGCACAGCGATGGACGCACGGAAGAGCAGCGTGCGCGCGAGCATGGATTTTAATGCGAGTCGCACGAGTTTGGGGATGAGTATGAATATTATCGAGGCACAGGAGCGTGATCGAGAAAGGGTGATGGAGATGGGGATGGGAAGAGATAGGGAGAGGGAGAGGGACGTGTATACCCCGTCGCCGTCGCTTGAGCCTGGTGCAGCTGCGTTCCCTGGGTTGAGGGCTGCGGGACGGGGAAGGGGGTGGAGTGTTGGCGGTGGTGGGAATGGGACGGGTGGGAGTGGAAGCGGAAGTGGAAATGGGAAGGATGGGCATGGAGGAGGAGGGAAAGACGACCCACGTACACCAGCAAAACTCATCAAGCGCAAGAGCTTGGGTTTCGTGCAGCTGCGGCGCGCGACGGTCGCTGGCGGCGGTGGTGCGTATAGAGAGGACCGAGATGACGAGGACGGCGAAGTTGAAGTGAGAGTAGGAGGAGAAATGGACGAAGAGGGCAGCGAAGGCGGACGCAGATCACACTCGCGCTCGCGGTATGCTGGGCTGGGCATAGGGCGCGCGTTGGGTCTTGGGCTTGGGCTCGGGCTCGGGCATCACGGGCATGGACATGGACATGGGCATGGGCGCACAGAGACAGACGAAGGGGGCGTGGATATAGACGTGGATGGGGAGAGGAAGCGCAGGAAATCATTCTCGAGGCTCTTACGCGATCGGCACACCGACAAGGACAAAGACAAGGACAAGGAAAAGGACAAGGACAGAGTGTCCTCGTCTGCATCCACAGCCCCACACACGCCCTCGAGCACCCATTCCAAACCATCGACAACAGACACCCCAGCGAAAGAAGGCGCGCGCGGCTTCATGGGCTCCGTGCGGCGCATCAGTCTCGTCGGGAAGCATAAGCGGACTAAATCGGGCTCGGGGCTCGGCTTGCTCGGGGCTGCGCCCGCGTCGCCATCGCCGTCGCCTTTCCTCGTTTCGTCCTCATCGAGACATGCGTCGGTGGCGTCTAGCAAGGCTGCTGATGAGCATCCGCCATTGCCGTATGCGTTGCCTGCGCTCGCGGCGTCGTCTGGGAGTTTGTCGTTACGTTTACCGTCAGGGTCGAGGACTCATTTACCGTTGCCGTTCGGCGCTGGTGCGGGCACCGGTACGGGTGTAGGCCCTAAAGGGATTGGGTCAGGCAAGAGGGTGGTGTCGACGGCGTCGAGCCAGAGTCAAGGGAGCTCCGTCATGCCTGCGAGTTCGTCGTCTGCCTCTGCGTGTTCGTCGAGGAACACGAGTGCGAACCACGAGCATCGCCTGCCCCCTCCTCCTCCTCCTCTAACGACGCCGAGCACAGGCAACGCAGAGGAGACACCCACGCAATCACCACACCACTCGCCCAACCAATTCTA
>MU155382.1:0-49461 GCA_015484465.1 Pholiota conissans
ACGCTGTGTTTGCAATTGCTATGCGTTCAGGCAGGGGCACCGTTGTCGTTGGGCAATGTAGAGAAGATCCTCCGAAGTGATGCCAATAGGTTGATCGCCAAAGGGAGCCATTTAGCCACGTAGTGGGAGCCGGCGGCAAGACGCGTTGCGTGAAGGTATGGAAGCGCGTGGGTGGATGACAGGTGTCGCTGGAGTGCAGCGGCCTGCCAGCTGCGCGGACGCGCCAGTGCGACCGCCGTGTCACATGTGCAACGGCGGCGAATGCCGCCGGACTGATCGCCGATCGCCGCGCCGGTTTTTCCAAATCCCAGATGTTATCTCCTGTCTGGAGTCGCAGACAACACGTGATATCTAAACAGATTAATCAAATTGTTCATGTCAACGACATAGCTTTCAAATAACGATCAGGGAAGCAGCAACCACCGCGCAACGAGTTGAGGAAATTTTGGAGTTCCTAATCCTGTCACAGGATCCCATCCTGCAACAGCATTAAAGCCCGCAGAACCGCATCCGTCATTTCCGCCTTGCTTGATGTCGTTGAAGGCGCCCACGAACAGGTCAGAGTAAATCTACGGGCATGCACATACGCATCAGGATATATGTAAAGTGAAATGGGAATGAAACGACAGCGTACAGTTGGATTGATAAAGCCGACGGGTTTCTTCCCAATAGCTAGACGAGCGTCATTTACCATCGTGAGAATAGCTCCTACAACTGGTGCTGACGCTGAGGTCCCAAAGAGGCGGGAAAAGCTTCCGTCAACCTGCGCTTCATTTCTCAGTTGAGATCGAATAAATAATCTCAACGGGAAACATACAGCGACGACGTAGTTGGCTCTGGAGTACAAGTTTGAATGAGTACACGTGCCACGATAATGAAGATGAGATAGATGAAACGCGCCCATTCGCCGAGATATCCGGGTATGCACGACTCTAACGGAATTTAATTCATAAATAACTATCTTTGAGAATCCATAATCCACTGCGACTCACGATCCCCGTCGAATTCCACAACGCGCCAGACAACTCGGGTCTATGATTCTTGAGATAACTTCCAATAGCCTTCTTCTGATATTCCGGCATTGCAAAGTAATTGCTGAATCCGCCGCCGCTGGAGATCACTTGCTCGCACGCAGCTTCGGGATCAGTGACATTAGATCCTGGATTGATCTGGGTGGCCCCAACTGCTGTAACGTATGGGTAGGTCGAGGGAAAGCCTATTATGACATCGTAAGTGCCTGTGCCTCAAGCTCTAGGATATTTTTGGGAAGGGATGATGGCACTGGCACTTACTTGGGTTGAAGATGAGACCGTCGTAGCTCTGTGATCCTATGCACAAAAACGAGTCAGCGAAATTGGAGGACTCAAAGTTCCAAGGATGATCTACCGTCCGGATTCAGACAGAGACCTTCATTCCCTTCGAAAAAGATTGAGAATGAGCTAGATTGAATGTATACAAGAGACAGTGAACCACGTACCAGCAACCCCATTATCCCCTGATGAATACAAAATTGTCACACCCATCAATCCTAATTTCCCGTATCTGCAACAAAGGGGGCAATCGTCCTGTGAGAAGAACAAAAATCATTAAGCAACACGATCTAAACTACTCACTCGGCGCATTGTCTGGCAGCGTAGAATGGCGACAGATCAGCTTCGTTGTACCCATAAGAGGTAGATATAACGTTTGCTGGCTTGATAATTCCGCAATCACTAGCTAGCATACCGAGAGGTTGGATTGAACTATGACCTTGACAAAAGGAGACGTACTATTATATCCGTTGGGAAAGTAGTCGGAATCAGGGTAGACGCCATCCTGGTTGGGGTCATCACCACCCTTATACTGACAGTAAGCACCGTCTAAAGCATCCAAAAAGTTGTTGAAAGAGGCTCCTGACGGAATGATTGAGTCCGACATTGAACGCAGAAGAGCGAAAGAAAAGGACGAACCCTGAGGTATATCTCCAACTTGATATAACGTCACCTCCTGCCTCGAACACTCCATATTCACAAGATTCATCGCATATTGTAAATCAAGGTTTGATTCTCCATTGTAGTCAAATTCAGTTTGGATAGTCTGTACAATGCCTATCATGGCTATTAAATTAATTGATGAATTGCGATAGGTTCAAGAAAGACATACCCCCATCGATCGCGACGAGCTTTGGAGACTTGCCCACCAACTCCTTTGAAAAGTTTTTGTGAAACTTGTCCAAATCGGATTGCAGATACGCTTGGGGTGTATATTCAACTATAAACCACTATCAGCCACACAGTTTCATTGATTGAATACATATACAAAACACGCACCAACAGCGAAGCTGTTCCTACTCGCCGCTACGGGTTGATAAACGAGTCCATATAATGCGCGAAGGCATGATGGAACAATTTGGGTATCGCAATGCTTAAGCCGATCAGAAATCCTTCCGATCTGGCCTGTTGTCTTCGGCATGATCCCAACTCCAGGCAAGCCCATTTTCTTTGTAGAACCGTGACGCTTAGGAAGGACTGAGTCGAAGTGAATAGAAGGAGTGACGAAGTCAACATGTAGCGAAACATTTTGAGGGAGTTGATACGACTCGGTCGCTTGGCTCAATTATGAGCTAATGTTTGTTTCGCGGAAAGAAAAAAAAACTTACCGATATGTTCGCCGCCGCTGACGTGAGCGTATACATTATATTGCGTATGCAGGAGCCTTTCCGCGTCTTCTACGGAGGTGTTAACATGTATCCATGAGCCAGTAGAGGCGATCCAGGTCCTTTCTGATCCAAACCCCTCTGTTTTAAGCCACCCAAGCACCATATCCAGCGAATCTCGACTAGGCGCGAACATCTTCGCAACTTCGTCAGGCATCCAATGTTTCCCATAATTCGGAGAATCTGGATGAGCGACATCCATGAGAAATTTATCTAGATGTTCAAGGTTGGATTGGCGCAACCCGAAGCGCAAGGGAAAAAGTGCGTAGGGCGTGTGCCGCCGGGAGAGAGACCATCCTGTCGGGAGATGCGAACGCTTTTCGTGGACAACATGCATCGCGTACGTCGTCCAGAAGTTGGAAAAAATTAACAAAAAGAGACAGGAGAAGAGCATCGTACTTTTTAGGGAGGATCCGGAGGGGGAAGCCTGCAGCAGCTGCATGTGAGCCGGTACGTGGGGGTCTACGACGGGTATCATCCACGCTATGCAACGGTAAGGTTTATAAAGTTCGTAAGGACAAGGACCTGAGATTAGAAAGAGTTAGATTTCCGCGTATAGCGCCAACGGAAGGAAATTCGCCTTGGGAGATGATCAGACCTGGATGATTCGTACGTCAGAGAACCAACGGTCGTTACATAACACGAGAAATAGATTATTCGTGGAGTGTTCGTTGCGCTTGCTCTATCCCACTCCTAGGACGCGAACAAAAGTCAACAGTATAGCGAAAACGTCTTGAAAGGTAAACGACAAACTGTTGCACGCAAAACGTCGTAAGTTAGCAGACTAGTTTGGACTCTAAAACCTTGAAAAGAGATCAAGAGAGTGGCCATAGAGCCTGCCAAACAAAGTCGCGAAGTTTGAAGATAGCCACGTCCCGAGTTTGTGACGCCATACATTGGAAGACATCACGAGTGAAATAAGAGGTTGAAGATGAAGCTATGCCATGTTCTATGAGTAATATAGACATAGGCATGTTACTTTCAGCCGCCAGTAAATCTTCAAATAAATTTCCCGAGATCAAATCGAATGGACGCTGTGATGAGATTTCCGGTAGTCTGAGTGAGTGCGGCCTGTTGAACTAGAAGCTCAACGTTCAACGTTCAACATTCGCTTTTTGATCCTTCAAGCTTCAAGCTTCAAGCTTCACGACTTCGTATGGTGAATAAGAAGGAGTCTAAAAGTATTGTCAGCGAGATCGGGATGCCTGAAGAGGTTGAATTCGTGCTCACCTTCGACGATATCTACGCGCTCTCTCTGAGTTCCTCAGTGCATGCCCTGGACCTTTCCACGTTGCTCAAGTTTTGCTGAAACTCCTGGATCCTTTAGGATAACTTCAACAGCATCGTGTACACGATCGATGAAAGCAATGTCGATGAAAGCAATGATTCAAAGGTCGGCGTAATGGCTAAAACACTAACACATTTCTCGTTGTCCATCTCATGAGTTCCGCAAACTTCCGGCTCAACGATTCGAACTCCGCTTGAGGATAGAAACTCATCCAACTCCGAACTCGAAGTCAACTTCTGTTCCTCTAATTGAATCCTACGTTCCTTGGTCTTCCTTTGCTCGCACTCGCGCTGCTAGTGTTTCTATCTCTCTATATGACAGACACAATTAGCTTGTCTGCTAGTCTCGATTGCCAGAGCTTCCAAAAAGGGTATCTCTCTCAGATCACCCAAATCATTAAAAAATGATGGGCCGAGTTACCCCAGAACCCGAGCCATTGTTTGATATTGATGGCTCAAAAACCAACGACATACCCGATTTGGAACGAACGTCTGGCAATCGAGACTACTTACTTGTCTGCTAGTTCTTCGAGGGCCTTTTCATCTGTCTATGTTGCTCGTTCCACAGCTTTCTCCCGTCTTTCCTATGCGGCCTACTCATCTTGTTGCTTAAAACTCTCGTTTCAAAATCCAACAAGAGCTTCTGTCTTTGTTTTGAAAACCTATCCGTGGAAGCTATCATAAGAAGGCGTTCAGGAACTCAGTCGACATTGCAGCCTTGACTTTATGACGTCAACTACCAACGAGAGGGATGAAACAGACCCAACTTTTGTTTCAACGAATGATCCCACAACTCCAACGTATGTGATCCTCTGATCAGATGCGACGTACGCAATCGTCGGCATCGCGGGACTGATGCTAATCATGCCTGCGCATGTCCTTATTAGGTCGTCATCATTCCTACAGGCTACAGAGCCTTCCACAAGCGGATACATTTCTACCGTGGAGGTCTACATTAGTCAAACACACTTAGATATCTCAGGATATCTTGAGATCGTTATAAATGCGAGGCCCTGCGCAAACGGGCCCTTCAACTCGTTTGATACGATTCATACATTGCAGCTGCAGGTAAGCAACGCGTACGGCCAGAGACTCAAACTTTATGCTGATTTTGGGATCTGAAATTTGAACACCGCAGGCCGGCCTTTGTACTACAACCTTTCACGACGCGAAACTCGCCACTGCACATCCCGTGTCGCTTGCACAGTGGTGCGCTATCCAGTTCAGCAGATGAGCGCCTTGATTTAATGACATCCTTCTCCTAGAAAATTGAAGTTTGCTCCATCATGTATATCTCTGGAATCATCCTCTTCTACATCACGCTCCTAGTCAGCAACACGATCGCCGCCCCCATTCTGACAGAGTGGAACGATGAACTTGTCGCTCGTCACCCTACAAAAACCTTCGCACACGCCGCCCAAGCCGCACGGCTCGCCTCCCAAATCAACAAGAAGGTTCAACCTCGCCCCAACGGCTCCGTCTTCTGGTCGGGCAGTCGGCCTGACCACAACGGCAAGATGGTGACAGTCCTCAATGACGCGCGCAAAATTGCCAAGATGCACGGCAAGGAGACGCTCGAAGACCATATGGACAGGAAGAAGATTCATATACCGTTGAAATCGCAGAACCCGCATAGCAAGAAGCTCTGGGGTATCGCTTCGAACGCCTTCGCTCAGCGCACGAAAGGAGAAACGCACGCCTATCTTGGCCCGGTCCAAAGGCACGAAAGCGTCTATAAAAATCATGAAAAACCTACCTTGATGAACAGCCACCATGTTACGAAGCTAACAGAGCATCATCTTCCTCATGGTGGAAGCCACGTTGTCAAGTAAGTCAACATAATTATATTAGCACGCAGAAGTACTGATTATCACTTGTAGAGGACACAAGAGGCGATAGAATATTACGATACCTTCCAGACGCGTTTCATATAGCGAATCTGTAATAGTCACGGAGCAATATTCATACGAGCTCGATTCTTTGCAAGATCTCAATCGTCAGATACTTGAACAGTGTGCTCTAGTCTAAGAGACAAGGGTCCAAGATGACGTGAATGGAAAACTTTCTATAAGTACGAACAAAAAGGAATCGCTAAGAAGCGTTGAATATGCTCTCAATCACCTGCATTTTGACGAAGCAATCGCGAGCTTTCAAACCATTTCCCTGTTTCCAGTATCCCAACGTAAGGGCGCCTAGAAGTTCTCGATAACTCGGCAATGCGTCCAAGCCTTCTTCAATCGCAACTTTGTTCAACTGGAGAAGGTCTTCAAATTCCTTATTTGTCAGCCAAGAGGTATTAGCGCCCGAAATCACATTCGCACTGATTGTGCACAACTCAGCAATACGTGTCTGATATTGCTCGCGGAACTCGTCGCTCTCTAGGTTAGCATTCTGGCAAACGCGACATTGGCAGATAAACCCATAGTGTGCCAGATTTCTCCTCCTTGTAGCGATGGACGCCTCCACCTCGCAATAGGAATAGAAAAGCTGTTCGCCGGCCTTGATATCTACAACTGCCTTGAACACCAAGGAAAATGATAGTGGATCGAAAGCCAAAGTAACATTTCCGAGGCAGCTGTATATTGTGCAAATCAATCAAGGATTTGCGAAACATGAACATGCAACTTACCTATGGTTTATGCGCGATGCTACGTTCCCAACAAATGAATAATGATCGAGAGGCGTACTCTCATGACCGTCGAAGATTTCATCAACAGCGTAGCAGTTATTGTGGCGTATTCCAGTGAGTAGTCCCCTTCCGTCAGTAGCACCCTTCGCAAGTCCCTTGTAGATATTCTGATTGGCGTCCGACATCCTGCAAATGGACGCCTCCATAATTTTCTCATACGTCTGGAGGACGAAACTAGGATCCTGCGACTGCAAAATGCTGACTACCTTTGGTCCACCGAATATTGGTCGCTCGGTGAGGACTATTTCTCCAGCCTTGATTTTGCGCGTTGCAAAGATGTCCAAACGCCATTCTGGTGTCATGTTGACTTCATAAAGCGGAGATTGGCCCGCGTATAGCCTGGGCACAGGTTTTGGAAAACCAGGCGCGTTTAAAATTCGTGTTTTAGTGGCTTCGGTGGTGAGTAGTTCGCAATAATCATCTTCATTGACTGCTGTATCAGAGCCCCTTGGTGGAATAGTGACCAATGTCATCGTTGTATTTCCAGACTCATTTATGCCGTGAGTGGCATCAATGCTACAGGTCTTGAATGTCGGATTATAGTACATGGGCGAAGCTATCAATCATCGGACACAGTTCGAGATGGAAAAGCAATGAGCGCTTGGCAAATAACGCAAACGATGCACTCACCAGTTGAACATCGCTTACTGTCAATGGGGACCTTGGTTTTAGTGGATTCATGTTTTTTCACAGTCTTTGACGCGTCGAGGAGAAAACCACGCCTCATTGTTTAAGAAGATGAGAATCGAGAGGGAGAGAGAAAATATTGTAATGGGTCTGTATGCCACCTGGGCCCATCTTATACGACTAGGGCCTCGAAGTGCCACCAGCCATCGGAGTGCTAAATTCGAGACAAAGGGCGGCTTTGCTTTATGTCAAGCGTTACGTCGTTGTCGACCTTTGATTGCTCTTGCCTCGCTAACTAACATAAAGAGTACAATCAATTCAATATCTTGGAAAAAGCTTGCGCATGCATTTTGAATACTGTTACATCGCCGTAACTGCGTAATTGGCTATGGTATTCAACACTGGTAAGAAGAAGTTAACCATATCAGACTTAATTGGAAACACTCAAATCTCCAAGCGAGGGTTGGCCGTCTTGAAAGACACACAAATAGAACACAAAACGTACAAGTACGATCTACTCTTCAAGACTAACAGAATGTTCAGAGTGCTGCTAATTGTTCAAGGCTTTGGAGTAACGTACGCAATCAAAATTCACCCGCATTTGCAGGAGTCAGAACAACTTCTCGAACAGAGTTTCATTTTTCTTCACGGCGTTTGCGACTTCCTGGAATTTAGAAAACATCCCTCTCTTCGAATATCCCAGCACTAGAGCACTCAGTACGTGACGATAACTTGGGCGGTTATGCAAACGCTCCTTTACGGTTATCTCCCGAAACTTCTCCAGCTCTTTCAACTCTCTGTCGTTCGGCCACGATTCGTCCACTCCATTCACCGAAGCCCAGCTCCGAGCCTTAAATTCGGAAGTGCGCTTAGTGTATACCTCGCGAAATTTATCGCTCGCGGGCGTAGCGTTAGCGCAGACGTGACATCCGCACACAAAGCCATAGGAATCGAGCTGGCTCCGACGCCTGGCCACGGATGCATGTGTCTCGCAGTACGGGTGAAGGAGTTGCTCACCGGCCCTTATGTTGACGAGCGCTTTGAAGGTGAAGGCGAAAGCCGCCTTGTCGAATCCTCGATACACGTTGCCTACACAGCTAAGGAGAGTATTACGCTCAGTGAACTTCGTTCGAAAAAAAAAACGGAGCTGACCTGTGATTGATGCGCGACGCAACGTTACCAACGAATGAATAACAACTCGCAAGGTCGGCAGCTTTAGTACCAGGGCCGTCGTAAACACTCTCCTCGCCATACCCATTGGTGCGTACTATTCCAGTGAGGAGTCCACTCCCATCCTCTGTGTGGCTGTTCATGAGTGCCCTGAACGCGACCTGATTCACTTCTGACATCCTGCTGACAGACGCCTCGAGTATTTGCTCGTATTGACCGTATAAACCCATGGTGGGCTGTACGTTCAGTTCCAACATGTTGGCGTTGATAGGTACGACAAGCAGGGGACGCTCTGCGAATATCAGCTCGCCTGCCTTGATGTTGCGCGTCGCGAAGACGCCCATTCCCATCTCTGGCGTTGTTCTAACCTCGTAGACTGGTGCATTTGCGTTTGGTTTTGGAACAGGCTTGGGAAAACCTGGAACGTTGAAGACGCGAGGTTTGGTGGCTTCCAATGTGACCCACTCCGTGTGTTCGCTGTCGTCCACCGCTGCCGGGGATCCTCTTGGTGGAATGGTGAGCAATACCATCGTCTTTCGCTCCGATTTGATTATGCCACGCGTGGTATCGATCTCAAAACCTTTCGGAAAGTATTGTTATTGACTGATCCGGGCGACTTTAGGCGGCGTACATACCAATAGGAGTACTTTCGTCTTTCTGTTGGATTGCAAGATGTATGGACATCTCCTCTGCGTTTGATTCATCGAGCGAAGTCCCGCGTTCCATGGTGAGTAGGTGCTGGATGACAGAGTGAAAAGAAGGTTGCAACGTTGAACGTTAGCGTTGCAGGTTGACCTGCGCTTGAATGGGCCGCTTTTCGGAGTCCCAATCTAAGGTCTACGTACTTATGTAGATATCACCTCATAGTAGTCATACTTACGTTGAGATGAGCGAAGCATAGCTGCATTTGGAGAGACAAGGCATTTGAAATCGATACCAGGAACTAGCCAAGCTCAAACCCGAGAATGCTACAGTTCATTGTTCAAAATATGGTACATAAAGTTGCTATTGAAGAGACGCAATGGTGACTAGTGCCCACCAGTAAACACATTTCGTTGAACTTTCCATGCAAGGGCCATTTCTTCGGCTTTGGTGGTGTTCCCTTTCTTCATATATGCGTTCGCCATGACGTAGAGAAAAATCATATAAATGGGCCGATCGTCCAAGCCCTCTTTGACACATTTTTCTTGGAACTGGACCAATTCACGGAGTTCATCGTCGGTTGGCCAGGTGTCGTCAGTTTCCGATCCATGCGCCATAATCTTGTGCCCATACTCATGGATACGATCGTGAAATTCCCCGCGGAACTTATCACTTTCTGGTGTAGCGTCGATGCAAACGCGGCACTCGCAGACGAAGTCATATTGTGCGAGCTCAGTCCGACGCTCGGCGACAGAGACTTCTGTGATACAGTAGGAAATGAACAGCTGTTCGCCAGCCTTGATGTCGTTTGTTGCTCTGACAGTAAAAGCAAAAGCTTCAAGATCGAAGTGCCTTATGACGTTGGGCAAGCAACTACGTGAAAACACAATAAATATGAAGTAGAGATCAGGTGGCACTTCGATTACTTGCCTATGGTTGATGCGTGAAATATTTTTTCCGACGAAGGAATATTTGGAGGCCACGTCTACGTCAGCAGCCGACTGTTCAGGGCCGTCGTATACCGAGTCGACTAGAAAGGAGTTGCTATAGTAAAGTCCGATGAACTGGGGGGTTCCGTCCCCGGTATGGATGTTCGCAAGCGCCTTGAGTGCAGCCTGATTTTCGGGAGACATCCTATCTACAGAAGCCTCGATCATCTTCTCAGCCTCTTTTTGAAGTACCTTCCTTTTCACCAACATACTGGGAACTCCAGGAGTCGGAAAGCGCAGTATATTGGTGTCCGCGGGTATGCCACTCAAGGGACGTTCGGCGAACACCAGCTCGCCAGCTTTGATATCGCGTTTCGCAAAGGTACCCAAGCCCATGTTCGGCGTCGTCTTGACTTCGTAAAGCGGGAGTTCGCTTGTAGGCTTCGGTACTGGCTTAGGAAAGCCGGGAGTATTGAAGATACGGCGCCTGGTGTCCTCATAAGTGAGCCATTCGGTATAATCATTCTCATCAACAGCCGCTGGAGATCCTCTTGGGGGTACGGTGACCATTATCGCCGTCTTGTAGTCCGACTTGATGATACCACGAGCGCTATCGATGGTGAACTTGAAGTTCGGTTTATAGTCTACATCTATCGAGGAACGAATCAACGATATCGATGACGTTTGATCTAGGTGGTACTCACCACTACCATGATCAACGCTCCCATGCTGCGACCCAGTTTCTGCGAAAATCGAATAATGAGAAAAATATCGACGAAGTCTGGATGGATAAGCCAACGGCAAACTCACTGGTTGATTTGTTAGGGTCGTTTTTATCATCGGATCCGCGGACAGGGGAAACCTGGAGGACCTTCTTGGCCCTGGGATTGTTAAGAAAGCCGCGCTTCATCGTAACTGAAGGTGAGGGGGAAAGAACAGGAAGACCCTACCCAAGAATCCCAGCTGCGACGTGCGTCTTTTTATCGGAGTCTAAATTTGTACATCAGTTACCAAACGTTACCTAACTTAATCACGATTGAGGAAGAGAGTTATAATTGAGAAAAACTCGATTAGTTTCACAGACGTTCTCAGGAAGACCTGCCAGGGTTGATACAGTGGGGTTTTAATAGAAATAGCTACATCAGAGATGCAGGATTTCGTGGTGAGGCTTCAGTGTGGAATCTTCCCGGAACGAGTTGCTAGCAAAGCTACCGCGGCATCAGATGCTGGGTTGCAGAAGAAGCAGCACTAGTTTGGCCTTGAAGGTATCGCATAAGAATGAAAGTGTCATGGCGCCTCGTAGCAGGAACGAAGTTACCTGAATTCCGTCAAGGAATAACGTTCCTAATATCGCAAGATCCTGACACAGAGGGTTAGATCCGTCTTGTCATACAATTGATCGGTTCGAGACTCACTCATCAACAACAGAGATTCAGATCCTAAATTAACCCATGACTTCCGATGCGTACAAGTGGTCTTCCAAGTAAACACACGAATCCGGAATACAAACACACCTTTATTTAAATCTACACTCCAACCGAACAACAAAGAAGATACGACATAAGACACAGCAGGGACGGGCAATAATATTTGGCTCGAGCTTAAATTGGCATAGGTGGTGCGCTGCCCTTTTCCAAAGCCGTCCGTAGACTAAAATACGGGTTAGAATAATTCAAGCAAGAATGTAAAAGCCATACCTGTAATCATCTCCGTTTTGTGTGATATAACGCACCCAAGGCAACGCCTGGTATCCACTCTTCTCTACAATCTTCAAGTAGCGAACTTGGATCCCAGATACAGTAAAGTACGGAATCTCAAACTTGACGGTGATAGGCGCGCGTTTCTCAAAATCTTGCTCTAATGTTGAAAGACATGAGCAGCGTTGAAGACCAAAGAAACAAAGACGTCCACGCACCGCTTTTCACACTTGGGAGACCAAAGTGCGCCCGCATCAGGAACTCGCGACTTCCACCGAGCTGCTTGATCTTCCACACAAACGCAGACTTGTCGGGAGCGTATTGCACACTTCCTGTCGATGCCCGGAATTTCGGACTGTCCGCGTCATCAGGCACGGGGACATAGATCTCCACGTTGTTGGCGGTACTTCTCCGCTTGAACTGCGCTTTCACTTTCACCATGTACTCGACGCGACTGCCTTTATGACTCTCGACAGCGGCTTCGACCCAGATGAGTGGCTTCACAGGAGTGGACAGGCGATACGACATGAGCTCGAACTCGCCGTCTGGTGGGATGAAGGAGATTGTGCGATCATTTTCGAAACGGGATAACCGCACACACTGATGGAACTTGACATCCTCCATCTCGATGGCCTTTCCGCGCGCCGCTGTAAACGTGGATGAGAAAACGATATGTTGACACGGCGATTGGAGACGCACTTCGCCCGGTGCTCTCGAACATCACTTTGTCGTTCAGACCCAACCGCAGCTCGGGCATCCCTGAGAGGTAGCACTTCATCTTCACCGCACCCAAAATCTCCGAGCGCACAACGTTTCCATTCGCGTTAACCTGTGTCATCGTGTGAGTATGGATCATATCTGATGAAATGGGAAATGTACCAGCATGTTGACGCTCTCAATGACGTCCAAGAACACCTCGTTCTTCCTGTACCGGATGCCCTCCGTCCGCCACGATACTGCGTTCGTGACTGCCATCGGAGGCCTGACTTGTATCTCGAGCTTGTGCGACTCCTGTGTGATGTACTCCTGCAAGATCTTGCTCTCCGTCGTCTGTGGGTATCCAAAGTCCATCATTTCGTCCATGAGTTCGTAGATGATGACGAAGTTGTCGCGGATACTCTCTTCTTCGAGCTCCTTGAAGTATTCGATAAGAACTTGGGTCAGGCGATGTAGGAATATGATGATTTCGGATGCGTTCGAGTTGCGTTTCGATAGCGCGAGTACTGCGTGTTGTCATCCCTCCGTGAGCGCCGTACTGTGCAATTTGGAGACAACGTCACGTACGATATAGATTAGAGTGTCGAATATGCATGTAGTTGATCCCCTGACTCGAAAAGCATGGCGTTACTTGCTGACCTTCCTCTTCGATATCCAATATGAGGGGTAGGAATCGCTCGACGTAGGATGCCGGCACATCGTCACGATATGATCTTTGAATGAGGGGCTTGCCTTTGAGGTCAAGAATCGCTATTAAACTGGCCATGATATGGCCTCGTTAGTAGGTTACGGTGTCGATGAAGCGTTGGCGGTGAGTTGAGTCTTCAGCGTCGCCCCAGTGCGCCATTGTGGTCAGGCACATCGGAGTCAAGCGGAGCTTTAATTGTCCGGCAAGCTGCGCAGTCTTTTCTCGACCGTGACGTTGGATTCTAAGCATGACGGTAGACAGGACCTTGACAAGCCAGAGAGATTCTCTCTTATTTCCCTCGAATAAGCGCCCGCTGCCTTAGGTTATTCTGTTACATGGTATGTAACCACAATGTCCCACTTCAACGCGATTGAATTGAGCATTTCAGTCGTTGACTCGGCTGTCGATTCTTTAGCGCTGGCCTGGGAAAAGCAGCAGACCTCGACTGACAAATTTCATCTATCCATGTCTTCTATCTGTCTCTTTTTCGTTGCTCTCCTCGCTAGAATGGCAGCCGCATACTCAAACTCAACAGCCAAAATCACGTAAAAATTAACTTACAACGGTGCTTACTCAAAGCCCCTGATACAATTGTTTCGCCATCAAATGGGCTCGCACTTATCCCGACACCGACAAGGAGGATACCTTGTGGCGGCGTTACAGATGGGTCAGGGACGATCTGACTGGCGCATTCAACTGATGCGAATAAGTCCACGGTCCACTCTCTTTCTCGTATCCCTTCGTTGCTTGCTCGTTGTTGGGTCCTCTGAGCGCTGCTGGGCGCGTTCTCCTTCTCTTTCCATCCCCTATACCACTATACACGTACATCCCAACGTTAATATAGGACAAGATGACGACGGCAATAATGATCGACGACACGGACTCGGGTCTCCGCTATTCTGGGAGCTGGACCGCCGACAAAGGCAGCCTCGACAACTTGGGCAACTTTGGCGCTCCTTATATGAGTACAAGTCACTACACCAAAGGAACGGGAAGTGTTTCTTTCACATTTTCAGGTGCGTCTCATATGCGTTGATATCTTTGCCGAGTGTTGATACACATTGTGTAGGCACGTATGTGGGCGTTTTTGGGTCAAGCGTGGATGGCAAAGACCCATCTCGGACGTGTACAGTCGACGGGTCGACGATCCCCAACAATCAGATTGGCTTTGCAGTGAATATGATTATGCACTGTCAAGTATATAATCTTTCGGATGGCCCACACACGATCACAGTGACGGTGCCGACCGCAAATCCCAACGGCTACTGGTTCGATTATCTGATGTACATTCCCTCCGCAAGCGTGTCCCGCACCAATGCGGCGCTGATGGTGCTATGGAACGATCCTTCATTAGGGTATGGAACAGGATGGACGCAGAGTAGCCCTGGGGAAATCGCTAGGACGAATGGGGCTTCGGTGACGGTCCAATTTACGGGTATGTGTTTCGTTGTCGTCGTAACTTCGACCCCTTGACCTATGAATTGTCCTAGGCCGTAGTCTGACATGGTTTGGCTACTACCTTTCCCAATTTCCAGCGGCCGCCACGACAGCAACATACACCATAGATGGTGGCAACCCCATGTCGTTTGACCTGAACGGTATCCAGTCGCAGAGCACCGGCGCCGAACTTAACCAGCGATTCTTCACGACGGGCATGCTTTCTGCGGGGCAGCATACCTTGAAGGTAACATACAATGGAAATGGCGACACAACACCATTGTCTATCTACAACCTCGTCGTTCAGAACGGTGCTTCGGCCGGTATCTCTGTTGGAGGCCAAATTGGGGCATCGCACCCAGTCTCAACGTCGAACTCTGGCGGTAATACTGGAGGATCAACTGGAACGGGAGCTGGCTCTGGAATAGGTACCACAGCTGGCAGTGGCTCCTCGCCGTCGTCACCATCGTCCACATCACCTCCGTCAACATCGGTAATGGTCATCGGTTCTGGAGCGTCGGCGGTTACGGTTACAGTCAGCAACTCAAGCTCGACCGCGACGGCTCCAGCCGACGGATTTGGCTTTGGTACCTCTGTGACGACCAGCCCCAGCTCTTCAACGACAACAGGATCCAACCCAGCTTCGTCTGACAAAACGTCCTCTGACAAGTCGTCTTCTGATTCAAGCTCGGGCAACTCAAGCAATTCAAGTGGACCCTCCAGTGCGAGTGATTCCAGCCATAACCATCTCGGCGCCATTCTAGGCGCCGTCATAGGCGTCTTAGCCCTTCTTTTGCTCGCCCTTTTGGTATTCCTCTTCCTCCGTCGGCGAAATCGTAAGCGACGAAATAGCGTGCTGAATGCCAATAACAATCCTTCCCACATCAACCTCGTAGCCCAGCCCTTCACCGCCCGGCCCACAAGCATCCCACCAGCAATGTCAGAAATTTCTCCCTCCGAACACTCGGGATCGTCGGTGTATGCGCCCGTCCCCACCACACAATTCTATTCGGACATCAAGCGTCCTATCGTCGGCGGAGCCTCGTCAGGTCCATTGGATCCAACGTCGATGTGGAGATCACAGGGAGCGTCCTCGCCTTCGTCAGCATCGCACCAACCAAGTCGCTCCATTTCAACCTTTTCTTCGCCTGCGAACGCTACTGATGCAGCTGAACAGGAGCTTATCATGCTCCATGAAGACAGTGGAGTACGCATACCTATGGGCCAGATTACGCGCCCAGGCTTAACGGTCGTTGAGATGCCGCCGACGTACTCTGCTACATAACCAAAACAAGAATGTGATCAAGTGCTCGGACGTTGGTAATCTGCTCTGTTCAGCATTTACATAAATGCATATACTTATTATTCAATTTATTGTAGTTCCATAACATTTAGCTACGCACACTCTTTTAGACTGCTATAACACTCCTTTATCCTCAGTGGTTCAAATATTCAAGTTCGTAGCAACTTGTCCGTTCCTTCCTTCATAACCCCCTCGTTGTCTAAATATATTTATTGGTTGTATTATGCCACCGACAGGCACGATAATGAGCACTTGAGTCCGTCGATTTTGCTCAAATCCCATCCCTGCTTATTCCCTCTTCGGTCTGCAACAACGAACTCTTTGACGTTAATTAAAGAAGACTTCGAAGTTAGTTTAAGACTCCGAAGAGTGGCAGGTTCGAAAATTCGCCACTCAACGCGCCATCCTCTTTCCTGCCACAACAACGTTAAAGCCACGATGAGGCGCGGATTTCTACTCGACAAATCAAAGGTCAAAAAGTCGGCTGAACAAGAAACAAAACAAGAAAGTAAACCTGAGATCAACGATGTAGACCCCATAGTTCGTCGTAAGTCCATCGCGTAAATGCACCCTCATCACTTGATTGATATTCCTGCAAGCGTTGCGATACGGAAAGGTCGACTACGACAACGGTGAGTAGATGTATTATTGGCTTAAACGAGGCTCTAATGCCACTTAGACTTACCCAGACCGAAGTACAACATCGCTATCGATCCTGTTCAGGGGACAATTAAATCCGATAGGAAGACATTGATATTGGTCACCGTTCCGCCCAGGGGCTCTGCAGCGGCGCTCAACGAGGACGAACATACCGAGTGGATCACCTTTGAGGAGACCAAATCCCGCATTTTCAAGACGCCTGGCTTGCCGAAGCCGCTTCCGAAGCCGAAGGGAGACACTCCGCTCTACGAGGTCAAGATGACGCCGAACATGGGCATGGGCGTATTTGCGACGCGCGATATCAGTCTGGGTGAGCTGGTATTTGCAGAACGCCCCCTGCTTGTTGCGCCTATCAACGTCAACGTGTTGGAACTGTCCACTCCACCGGATGAGAGGTACCAGAAGATTCTGCTCGACGAGTATGAGAAGATTTTCGAGCCCGCGTTCGACAGGATGTCGAAGGGGAATCAGACTGCGTATAAGGCGCTCATGAACAGCCATACAGAGGACGGGAGTGGCTTGCTCACCGGAATTGCACGCACAAACGGGTACGGCGTCTCTGCTCTCTACGATGGCCCTGGACCCAAAGCCACCCACCACGCGCAACGTTATACTGTGATTGGACACGTCGCGTCGCGCATTAACCATAGGTCCGTTGCACTCCATAGTTCATTGTTCGATCCTAATCCAGAAATCTATCCTCTTAGCTGCATAGCCAACGTCGATAGATCCTTCGACATGGCGGCTTTTGCGTTTGTCTTCAAAGCTGCCGTCGATATTAAGGCTGGCGAACAACTGTTTATTTCGTACTGCGAGGCTGCAGCGTCTGTCGCTGATCGCCAACGTGAACTCGCGCCTTACGGCATCGTCTGCAAATGCCGCGTTTGTACCAACGCCACACCCGAGAGCGACAAGTTCCGCCAGGAGTATGATAGACGTACTCGCGAGTACCAAGTTCGCAATGCAGCGCTTATGAGTGGCGCCGACGCTTCCTGGCCGAACGACAAGGAACTGAATGAATTACAACAGGTCAGGGAGATGGCCATCAAGGAACACCTGCATAATCGCACCGCCTATCGCTACATCCTAGGTGCTCTCTTCATGGGGTATGCGCAGAGGAAAATGTTCGCCGCAGCGCAGGAAGTGATGAAGTTGATCGAGCAGAATGAAGCTGTTTTCGTTGGCACGTAATTTGCCGTGTTTTTGTACATTTCCTGAGTACAAGCACATCGTTACTTTCGCAGAAAATGTTAGTGTTCTTACTTACCAGGTCCGAAATGTTATCAATATTGAATCACATTTGGTGCACTGGCGGAGTAATAAGTAGCGGCGCTAAGATGGTTATCTTATCTAATCTTCCATCACTTTCTGAGCTCACCGTTTTGCCAAGCATTCCTTGGACTTCTCTTGTCTCATCCTCTCATCTGGCGACTCCACCCGAACGTGAACCTCACACTATGTCCGACATATAACTCTCTTCCGTGACGCACTCTCCCATAATGTGGAGATACTACGAACCTATGTTGCATTAACGGCACAGAGATCACTGTAACTTCATTGACGGACACGAGCTTTCCACGCTGTCGACGCCGACCATTCGATTGCAACATTACTGACGCAAAATTGACCCCTCGTGGCTCCCAATCGTCAATATGACGCAGGATGCTCGATATTTCTCCGACTTGTTCAAAGGCAAAGTACACTCCGAATGGAAAGTCTGCTGTTCGGTTGATCTTTTCGTCCCTTGGCGATGCTTCATGTATCCTTGTAAAGCTTGAAAACGGCCTGAGTCTCCACTCTGGCATGAGAAATTGAGGATTATTCCATGCTCTCTCGTCAATGAACGGCGAGGAAATGCTCCACCTTGAAGATATTTTACGCGCATGACCATGATGAACATGACACTGTTCCGATTTTGAATTCCAAAATTTGTCCCTCAGAAAACATTTAAAAAGGTTCCTACAACACGAAAATCTTCAGAACAGTACTCGCACCGGTTCAACAAGCAATCATAAGCTACTATGCAATTCAAAGCTCTCGCCGTCCTCGTCCTTGGTGCCACCGGTACCCTTGCCGCCGCCACTGCTTCTCCGTCCAACCAGTGCAACACAGGCTCGCTCCAGTGCTGCAACAGCACTGCTAAGGCCACCGACCCCGCCATCAGCACCCTCCTTGGGCTCCTAGGCATCGTTGTTCAGGACGTCACCGCCCTCGTCGGTGTAACTTGCTCCCCCATCACTGTTGTTGGCGTTTCAGGCACTTCCTGGTATGAACTCACTGTATGGTTTTGGGATATTTCTGACTTCTTACTTTGTTTTCTGATAGCTCCGAACAACCCGTCTGCTGCACTGACACCTCTTTCAGTAAGCTTTTATTACAGCCGTTTGCAGAATTGATGGCACTCGTCGAATCTTTTTGTTTAGTATTCCAAAAATAAATGACTTAGTCAAATTTGTTGAATTTCGACTCTGCATTCTCCTGACTCTCAGCGCGCTATTGGATGTCGCGTTAGCAGACTTCTGGGTTAGCATATACGTGGTATTCTCGCTCTACCACACAGGAAAACATCCTGATCACCCTTGATGCGCTTCCTAATAACACCAAAATCTGACAATATCTCCTCGCCTCTGGCTTCGCGCGCTTGTGCCCAACGCCGCACATCTTGATTCCTCTCACCCCAGATCAACATAACCCCCACCGACATTCTTTTCCTCAGCTGCGCAATATTCTGGCAGGGCGCTGAGACAGTGTGCTTCCACACCCATGTGTACTGGCCGCTCAATCCCTAACCCATCTTCCCTTGGGTGTTGAGCTACACGCACTCGGAGCGCGTCATCACGATGCATCCTTTGCGGCCGGCAAAATCGCAGACGAGATCCTGTACCGCTGGTACTGCAACGCCGTGGGGCAGACGCTCTACATCACGTACTTCGACCTCGATGGCGCGCACGATGGGAGCGCGGTGCGCAGCAAGGATGGAATGTCGGCAATGCTGACCTGTTGGATGATGGTAGGAAGACCAATCAGGTTGAGGAAGAGATGGCGTGGGCCGCTGGGCGTGGGTGGGGGCAGATTGACGTCAAAATCAACATTTCGCTAAGTCATTACAAATATAGAATACAACAAAAATTCGATCGAGTGCCATCAACACTGCAAACGGCTGTAATTGCTGCTTTTTGAACACATTTCATTGCTAAATGCTACCAGATGGAGTCGTCGCTCTTGGATGCACCCCGATCAACCTCAACCTTTGAATAGCAGGAACGGTGTTGGTGAAGCTTCGAAATCTCTTTGAAACAGATGTTACAATATGTAATTGATTTATCGTGACATTCAGTTGTGAATGAAAGCAGGTGTCCGAGAAGCTCCAATTAAATGAATAAACCTAACGAGTACAGTGGACAGTTACTAAAATCAATCGGTAGTCGCATTACACTGACAGCGAGCCCTCTGAATCCATAGTCCTTCCAGATATCTCTTCACTTCTGTAATAAGTATAGCTGTTGACAGGAAAATTATCTTGATGCTCTCCGCTTTTCACAGCACCAAATTCGATAGCTGAAAGCATCGGATTTGCGTCATTTTTTTGTTCTTCTGCTACGCGATACAGCGAGGACCTGATGATAATCAAGTTGAACGCCGTGCAAACAACCGGCAGATTCTAAAAGAATAAAATGTTCTATCAGTACACAAAACTGAAATTAAATGTGATAAACTTACAATCCAGCCAAGGACGAGTATCGCAGCAGCGCTTGGGGTCCACCATGCAATAAAATGAGGAATCGTCACTAGCAAATAAAGCGCTCCTGACTCAATGAGAATCAGGACACACAAATTAGTGACGGCGCACTACATGCGCTGTTCATTGGTTGGATTATGAAAGAAGAAATTTCGAAGCTCACCATCATCGTCGCGGACCAAGGCAATTTTGTTGGGTCTGCAGTAAGGCCACGCACTACATTGTCCACCAGCTCTACCGTTGTCGTAGCGGCCAGGACTGTATGCACCGTCGAGAGGCCGAAAAGGGCCAGTGTAGCTGATAACATCGTCCAGTCAATCCGCTTGCGCAGAGTCCATCCCTGGTCATTAAAAACGAGCCAGCGAAGACAGTACGTGAGAGAACAAACGTATATCCCCGTAGTGAGCGCTGCGAGAAATAATGCCGCAATCATGTCGTGATACGTATACGCAGGCATCGTCGAAGATTACGAAGGGGCGATACGTTTCGTCGCTCGTGAGTGTGGAAAGAGAGCTAGGAGTACTTTGCTTCCTAAACGCCCCTCAAATGCTCTTTAAAAGCCTGCGTTCATCATACCCAGAGAGCGACGCCCATGATGGACACTTCGAAGCACAGCGTTGGCAGCTGTAGTATCAAGTGCACCCGGATGTGTGAATTTCCCATGTGTTCAACACTGAACTGAATAATTTATCCCACTGCGGTCAAGCACAGAGGGAGTCATACTTCGATTGGTCTTTTGAGATCCCATCAAAAGACCCATCAAAGTCTGATACCGCAAGCGACGGTGATGGCAGGAGGATATTAATATAAATAGATATAACATATATTACATTTCTGAAGCTCCTGCCAAATACGCAGCAGTCTTGCGGCATAAGTAGATTGCCGAGACGACTAGAGGGTGTTTTGCAGCCCTCTTTAGGATTTTTTAACCATAAGTGTCGCTACATTCATAGCAATAGACCAAAAATTAGCATATACGGAGCCAAGCCCTATATTACTCCCTAATCGCAGTCCCACAACCGCGGCACACGATTCGTTGACTGGACTCGACGCCGAGTTCCAGACCTCTCGCATCACCAAAACCTCGACTCCGCCTTGTACGCTTTTTTGTAGCTGTGACCTTATACAAGTTTATAAGCGCCGGTTAGTAAGGCTGACACGGCTTCTGGAGGTATAACCAAGGTCATGCTCTCAGAAGGGCGTTTCGCATAGGGAAAAGGGGGGACAACACAACCTACTATATATTGATATATTTTTTCGCCACTTTATGTGTGAGAAGGCATTACAATTGTTGCTACAAAGCCCGAACAGGATTTCCGGAGGCTTCAGAAGGACTACGGCGGGCACATCAAGCGGCACGGACGGCAATGAGCGGCAGACGCTCGGATCAGGATACGCGGATGCTTTTCTTCCAAATTGGGCAGTTTTGATGGGATCTCAAAAGACCAATCGAATGGTACCCCGCACAGAGGATAAAGCTGTCTCATCTTACCAGAAATAGCATTATTTACCCTCTCATGCTTCTTGCAATGTGTCCGAGCCCTCCCGAGGCGAGCACAAGCGTCAACTGAAGGAGGCAGAACCTCGCACGGGGCTATTTTTAGCCGTGGTAAATTCTACTCAAAATTAATGGGCGTGCGGCAAGCGATGCTAAAGCAAGTACACTGATAATGGAGTTGAACAATCCCCGTTTGAGCCGCGGCCGATGTGACAGGCGTGACACGGCCCTCAGAGTCACAAATGCTGAGACACTCAATTTTTATGAGTTATCGAGGGCTTTTCCACATTATTTTTGCATGCAATGGAAGGACATACACTGTATAAAATCGAAATACAAAGTCAGAGTGAAAATACTATCTATGCGGCCTATTTTGGACAGCGCATCAGTCCGCAATAGCCTGATTAGGCCGTGCGCGTCTCAAGCGCGCGTAACCTCCAACTTCACTGTGATGGAGAGGAAAACGGCTCTAGGTCAATCAGCTTTGCTCCAATTTATATGAAATTCTGCACAAACACAGCTATAATATAGTTGCATATAATGAATAGCTTTAGACTTGAATTTTGGAATCAATTCCTCCAGGAACCATACTTCTTATTAGCTGAAAACAGTATACAGAATAGGGAACCTTAGGAAATGTGATTTGGGACTTCATTGGCACAGAAAAATTGGTCTATCCTTTTGTTGCTACAATCTGGTAAGATTAGAATTTTTATTTTCGATCTCTGACCATGCCAAAGTACTAGTTAGAACAGTCTATCTCATGGAAAAGGACAAAAAATAAAAATATGCTCTTACAGATCGATTTATATTTGAATTCTAAGCAAAATATCTCTACCAATCATGTCCCTACGTGTTGTTGCTCAAAAGTTCTATACATTTTGAGTTTGGAGCCTTCATTTGGTAGACGGAAATGCTTAATGTTGCTTTTCAAGGATTTTTAACATGTTTTAAAATTTAAAAACCACTTTACACCGTGGATATATATCGTATCTATTAACTACCACCACAATATCTCAGAGAAAGTGGTGTGGAGGCCACAAACCCGATGTCTCAAGAAAATGAGGCTGTCACGCGCGTCGTCACGGCGTGACAGCCTCATTTTCTGTATACTGTTTTCAGCTAATAAGTATGGTTCCTGGAGGAACCAATTCCAAAATTCAAGTCTAAAGCTATTCATTAGATGCAACTATATTATAGCTGTGTTTGTGCAAAATTTAATGTAAATTGGAGCAAAGCTGATTGACCTAGAGCCGTTTTCCTCTCCATCACAGTGAAGTTGGAGGTTACGCGCGCTTGAGACGCGCACGGCTCAGCGCTCAGCATTTGTGACTCTGAGGGCCGTGTCACGCCTGTCACATCGGCCGCGGCTCTAACGGGGATTGTTCAACTCCACTGATAATAGATATACATCGTTGGTTTACATGACACTCATGATCTATGATCTAGCACTAATGTCTACTACGCAGCCGTACTGAAAGAGGCTGTGGTGATAGATGTCTCCTGCTTTCCGTGGCTACGATATCCAATATCGACGACATCATCAACTTCTGGAGGATAACTGAAGTGGACTTCGGAAAGGATGCCACTTCCGTCAGGCGAGCCCGCTTCTCCTTTGCCAGTGACCCGATATTGTGAAGTGCGTATGATAATGAGATTGAATGCACTGCACACTACAGGCAAATTCTAATTTGTGAATGAACCGTAAACTTTCGATTGCGGTACGGAAAAAGCGAAATACTGACAATCCATCCAAGAATAATTATTCCGGCAGACTCGTTTGGCATCCACCAGACAACAAAATGAGGAATGGTAACCAGAAGATAAAGCATTCCGGAGTCGAGCAGTACTCTGATCAAGAAGTGAAGGTCGCGGGATGGGCTGAGCGCCTTTTTCTGCGCCTCCGCTGCCTTCCATATACAATAAATAATTCTACCTGAATTATGAATTAGGAGCTCTGGCGCTAAAAAAGCTAGAACTAGACCAACCGACCTGTTGCATAGAAATTGACGACAATTGTGGACCCCCAGAAAGGCGTCAAGATCGTCCCAGGGCCGATTGTCATGTTAACGGGGACCCATACTTTAGGAATAGCCGCGCTCATTACCACTTGCCAGTAAATTTGTAGGATTGTACATGCGAGACCTCCGACCCAGAATATTGCGGGGAATATAATGCTTTTCGAAGACTTCGCACAGACTTGCCAACAGCGATATATCTAATAATTCGGAGATGAGTTAGCTTGCAGCACTCAATGGTCATAGCACTTACCAAGAACCCGTCTGTTATGAGCACAGAGAAGTTTGTGACCGTACACTGGAAGAATGAAAAGGTTCAGAAAGTAAACAAAGGTCGAGATACATTTGTGAATAAATACCATGACAGTTGCCGACCAAGGTAGTTTCGGATCTGCAGGGACTGCATTGACGAATCTTGGATTCCCAGGTGCCATATTGACAATATTATCAATATAAATTACCGTAGATGTAGCAGCCAAAATAATGTGGGTCGAAGAAAGAGCGAAGAGGGTTACGGTAGCGACAAGCATTATCCAGTTGATCCTTTTTCGGAGACGCCATCCTTGGTCGTTAAATAGGAGCCATCGAAGTGAATAGACAAGAGTGCAAAGGTACATCCCTGTCACGAGCGCTGCAACGAACAACGCACCGATGCGCTCTTGATACGTATAAGAAGGCATGACAGCGAGAAAGGTCGGCGAGGTTTGCTTCAGGAAAGGCCACCTTTATAATCTCACATCCTTATATTAGAGTACTTGCATCAGATGTCGCGTATACCCTTCCGTGAAAACGACCTCGATGCGATAATCAGAGAGATGCGATGCCAGTCTTCACAGCGCCCAAGCTGTAATGCATGACATTGACAGTCGAAAACCGCCTTGACCCAAATATATACTTCCTTGATCAATAAGCATGGAATTTCATTTGAGACATTGTGAAAGATGTACCTTTTCCTGAAAAGCTCTTAGACTATTCTATCGTTTGATTATAAATTGACCCGTATTTGGTTTTTGCTACCACACGCCTCGGGAAGGCTGACAACTGCGATCTATCACCCTGTAGGATCAACGTTTATCTCTGAGTATCTCTAGAATCGGCAGGTAATACGAAACATATTGGAAACGGGTCTCCGAGAAGGCTTCCGTTCCGGAGAAAGAGTCGAAAATGGGATGTGGGAATAAGAGTCGAAATAAATGTAAATTCAACTTGAACTCAAAACTAAAAGTCACTGCGTTTTGCCCAAATAATCCATTCATGGGATAGGTGGGAAATTTGACTAAGCCGCAACAATCCTCACCGATCCAGCACAATCCGGACCTATGCTGACTATGGCGCTATGAGCTACTCCGAGAGACCAAACATCCCAGGATTACTTGCGTATCTCATGCTGGGATAGCGTAGATAGGTCAGTCCTCCACATGTATCTTGGGTTGTTCCTTTATTAACTATCCTACGACAAGATCGAGTGACCATATCCACTTATCCCTGGGAGATAGGTGAGATATGTCATGTATCCTTAGCTGGGATCTTGCTGTGTATCCTCCAGCGAAAATGCTCTCCGACACATCTTCGGCCCCATCTACGTTAACGTCAAATGGTCAGAAACAAGAAAGTCACCCCCAAGAAGTCACCCTTGCCTTCGAGCTCGCCACCACCGCCATACATCACATCCGCTGGGAAAGCAAAATGGGCTGCACGAAAAGCCCACAACCAGTCAAGCCCGCTCAGCAAGAAGACGCTCATCTGGCCCAGCCCACTCGGCCCACAAACGTTGATTCGTAAAGGGAAGCAGCCGCAGCGCAAGAGCAGTGAGCGCGCTGCTTTGCAAGTCAAATTGTATGTTCTCTTCGTTCTGGCCCTATTTTCTGTCTAATATTGCTTTCTAGGGCATACCAACCTGGTGGCAGCCTCGACTCTCAAACGGACTCCCAGACGGCTATCGACAATTTGTCCACAGCGTCACTGACGTTTTCGGCGCCCAGCGTCGATACCACTATCCCTCGCAGTGGCAGCACTCGCGCTGTATCGACTATCGCACCGGGCCTCGTCCTTCAGACATTTGAACCTGCATCTCAACTCTCCGCCATCGCCTCCGCCATCGCCTCTGGTCCTTCCACCAAAAACCCCAATGCACCTAGCTCGGAGTCGCTCCTCAAGAGCCTTCAAGATGTTTTAGCAGGACTCGAAACCGAGCGCAACACATACCTTCGCGAAATACAAGAGCTCAAGAAGGAAATCGAAAGGCGCGATGATATTCGCAAGCAAGAACGCCGAGACTCTCGCCAGTTACACGATGATCTTAGTGAAATTTCCAAGCTCTTGGGTGCTGTTCGTGACAAATTGACGAAGCTGGCCTGTAACATAGAGTACCATTAGATCCTCAAGCAGAAATACAAACATATGTGTCTTCATCTTCAATCTAAATGTTTCTAAACGTAAATCTAAGCTGGATAATGTAATGACACTTTGATTTGGATAGAAAATGAACTTTCGTTGAACTTTGTCTACAAGTACACGTTAATCTAGCCTACTTGGTGTCCAGCAACAACGCAAGCCCTTCAACTGCGAATAAGAGATTTGGGGCCGGACACTACGGTCCTTATGTGGCCGTATGTTGTTGGGTACAGTTGTCTTGCGAGGGCTTGTAGGCTCCCTATTAGAGAGCGATGTTGATTGATTTGAAAGCTGAGAAGGCTGTTTAGCAAAGCAGAAAGTGGATGCTGTTGTTTCGCATACCGTCATTTCATGGCACCAGTCAAGAACTGCTTCTGCAACCTCCTGGTTGTTGTTGTCCCTTGCAAGGAAAGCCAATACTTCCACCATTTGCGCTCTGGGTCGGTGGAAAACAATCGGTTTCCGAATGTTGATCCAGTCTGGTTCTCTGTCGCCCTGACATTCTGTGTACGTCTCAAAGACCACTGTTGGGCTAGTACAGAAATAAACCAAGAAACCAATGGTCGGTGGGACGTGAATGGTCAGATGGAGTGTGTACGAAGTTGGGTCCTGAAAAGGGCCTTCAATCTCTCCCTGCCGAGCATTGGACTCAGTAAAATCAGAGGTGGTCAATATGAAATGACTTACTGGGTTTACAAGAACGCTCAACTGACATTCGACCATGTCGCTGTTAAGCAAGTAGTCGAGAGACATCCCGACGAAATCGTCCACACTGTCATGACTCTGAGATTCTTCCACATTCGACGAGCGATGTTGGCTGATCCAGAGGTCGACAGGCGATGGTGGTTTTGGGGGATGGGAAACGGTAGGTATGCGCTCCATTAGACGGGGCATGTTGCCAAACTTGTTGGGCAGATATCCTCCCCAGGGATTGCGCGGCGGTGTCTAGAGACGTCCTTTAATCTCGAACAAGAGAAAATTGGGTATGACTTACTGGTAACGCTCTCCAGCCTCCGCCCATGATGATAGACGATGTTACGATAACACAGGAAAATCTGAAGACACATTTTCAAGTCAGTATGTATCCGAAGTGGAGGATACTTGTAGATATTTGAAATATATCACATATCCTGGCCAATCGAGCCTTATTTGGCCTTGCTTGGCATCGCCTTGCCAGGCCTTTGTTGATTCACATCGTTCTGATGTTGAACGCTGAACTTGCTCGCCCATCGATGGTATCTATGTCATGCAGCTTCCTACCTACTCTGCCGTTTCTTCTGGGATCTTATTGATCAAAACTGCCACCTTTTGCTGAGCAATTTTTTTTTGGCGGTTAAAACCTGTATTTTTTCCCGGCACATCCTTGTTGGAAACATCATGTTGTCTCACCAAGGTATGAAAAATTCTCTTTCTATTATAGATCCTTCCTGATATCTAACTTTTTAGAGTGAAGACCCTTGTGACCTCAGAATTTATCCTATCAATAATCTTACACGGTTTGAGATTTGAGAGCCTATGGAAGCAAGGTTAGCCCCCTTTCCGAGCCAAGTACAACGGAGGCAAAATGTTGATAGCGTTGACAAACAGACCATGACAAGCACCTTCAAGTCCCAACCCTTTGCGTGTTGATGCGACGCGTTTGGTCAGTGTTCACTTCTACGAATTACAGACGTCAAATTTGGACTCAACAACTCTTACAGGCAGCAGCAAGACGAATTGGACGCGTCCTTGCGTTATCCAACTCTCAAATTTGGACTATTCTCGCAGTCATTTTGGAATGGCAGAAGAAGCAGGTGGTGGTGCAGGAACGATGGTAAGCTGATTCATTTCAAGGTTGGTTTTCTGTTTTACTGAGTTTCTCATGTTTAGAAACGCAGTAAACCCCACCAGCGACCAGTACCTTGCGAATGCTCCCAATGCGGTGGAATCAAGCACGTTTCCCAAGAGACGCGTCGCGTACATCTCCAAAGGGATCGGAAAGCTCTAGCAGCAGCTTTCAGCGGACGGAATAAGGTCCAAACATCTCCGCCAAATGTCCATGTTGACAAAGAGAACATACCTTGTGAAGCTCCGGTCCAGCCAGCACAACCGATGGCGGATAATCATACCCATCTATCCGACAATAATATTCTTTCCAACACTCTCGAAGATTCTGATTTGTCTGGGCAATTTTTTATCGATGATGATTGGGAACAAGGCATCGAAGACGGCATTCAACCACCAACATTCGCTGAAAATGAGCCACTGTTACCAGTATTGTTACCAGTATCTACCGCCACTCCCAATGCGCAGCCTTCACCCCCAGTTGCATTAGGTGTTCCTCTCCATAAACACGCAGAAAATACCCCCGACCCATTTTTTTCCGAAAGCTCTTCCGAATTGCCGGCCCCACCATCCTCCGAAGATGTTCATCCGCACAAGGGGATATACTTGCTTTATATGCTTGTAACGTGGCTCCATCTTCAGTTCCACCTTCCTTTTCGTGCATGCACCGCGGTTATGAATGTTGTGGTGATGATTCTGCAAGCGTTTGGGAACACAATCAATCCTGTTCCCATAACATCCCTCCCGCGCATCCTCAATAAGCTCGACGTCGAACCAGCCTTCGATATCCTTCCTGTCTGCGCTTCATGTCTTGAAGTTTATCCCCGAAACTCAACGCCGTCAATATGCCAAATCTGCAATAATTTCATATTTAAGTCATCGGTGGATGGCAAATTGACCCCGCTACTGAAGTTTCCATCCAAGAGCATTGCGTCACAGCTAGTCAGCCTGCTGGCGGTCCCTGGTATTGAGGAAGCATTGGATTCATGGCGCCACATCCCTCGTTGCCCTGGCGAATATATTGACATTTTTGATGGCGCGGTGGCTCAAACCTTACAAGATCCTGAAGGCTTGCCATTCTTTCGAAATGGGCCTAGCAAAGAAGGCCCAAATGGTGAATTGCGAATTGCTCTCACATTGGGAGTTGACTGGCAAGTGTTACATTATCTGAATCAATATTTTTTGCTCAGCAGTATGCATTTACAGGTTCTCATATCTGCGGAGTCAGATAGCACCATCCCATTCATCATGTCCTATGTCATTCAATATTGCAAACCTGCCGCCTCACTTACGGTTTGTTCATAAACATTTTTTGCTTGTAAATTTACTGATACAATTTCTAAATAGTTACCGCACATCAAATCTCTTACTGACTGGAATAATGCCTGGTCCCAAAGAGCAGAGTCCTGATGAATGCCAGCGGTTTTTGCGGATTGTTGTCAATGAGCTACTCCGACTGTGGGCAGAAGGTGTCTATATTCCTACACCATCCTGCCCAGAAGGACGTCTTATTCGGCTTATCCTGATTGCTATATGTTGTGATAAACCTGCGGCTCATAAAATGGGCGGCTTTGGTTCACATTCGCATACATTTTTCTGTACAAAGTGTTGGGTAAAACAAGCAGACAAAGGCAAAGCTGAAGCTTATCGAAAAGAAGGTATGGTTCTTTGAGCAGGGATACATCTAAATTTGTTCTAATCAACATTTTGTGCTTTAGGTTTTCTTCCGCGGACAGACAAGCAACATCGCGAGGCTGGTGAAAGATACGCAAACTTAACTACTACTGCTGCACGCGAGGAATTTGTTCGTTTGCATGCTACGCGATGGACTGAATTTGCCCGGCTTCCGTATTTTGACCTTGTGCGAATGGTTGTTATTGACCCTATGCATAACCTAATCCTTGGTGAGTACAAGTAATCATGCTGTTGATATCATCTCAATATTGCTACCCAGGTCTGGTCAAGACACATTTCTATCACATCTGGGTGCAAGGAAAAATTTTGCGTAAAACCAAAGAACTCCGAGCATTACATTTGATTCTTCGTGATATCAAGTTGCCGGCATATCTTGGACGCTTGCCGTCACTGATGGGAGTTCCAGCTGGTGGTTCATTAACTGCTGACCAGTGGCTTTTGATGGCGACAGTCATTGGCCCTATTGCAGTATGTTTAATCTGATTTATTGCAATTATGTGTCGAATATTGATTTATGTGGCAGATTCCTCAAATATGGGATGAATTTATGGGCGATCCTGATGCTGCACGTCACCAACGAGAGCAAGCAAACCATGCACGCCAGCTACGCAAATCCAAGGCAACAATGGAGCAGAAATCCCGAGTGGCTGCTCGGAAAAGAGTCAACATCGAATCGTCTGAACGGCTATCAGCTGCAGAAGGGATTTTGCCTGTCAACACCAACAGTAAACGGGTTCGTCGTGCACAACGCAATGATGCCGAAGACTTGGATGAAGATGAGGAAGAAACACCTTCAGGCTTGCACCCCGATGATCCTGCAAATTTTCTCAAGCTCTGTCAAATTCTACGTTTGCTTATGAGCCGAAGGATTACTGAATGGCAAATCAACAAAGCGGAGGGACTATTGCAAGCATATTGTCTGGAGCTGATACACGTAACTTTTGTTATCCTTTTTGTGGAGCATCAGCTGATTCATTCTGTACAGTTATATGGTCCCGAGGTGATGAGACCGAATCATCACTATGCAATACATACGCCTGATTCTGTTCGTGATTATGGCCCCTTACATGGATTTTGGACGTTCTTGTTTGAGCGGTTAAATAAAGTTTTGAAGAGCTACAAAACGAATAATCATGGTGGAGGAGAACTTGAAACAACATTCTTTCGAGAGTTTCACCGAACAATCCTTACTTCTCGGACAGTGAGTATCTATTTCTATATATATATAAATATATCTGACTATTTTCCAACAAGGTGGCACGAGCAGCCCGACCTGGCGAGCCAGAAATCTTTCAGGCTGCTGTTGCAGCCATGTTTGAGGCCAGTGCAGATGATCGAGGTACTGTCCAAGCTTTAGCCCGCGAGCTTGATAATTCTCATGAAGACGGTAACACCAAATGCATTTATTTTCAAATATTTTTCTGATAAGGATTATTTTGCAGACAGTATTGTTTTTGCTCTCAGTCCACGCTTTGAAAAGAAACCTCTTGACCTATATCTATATGCAAAAATCCTCCAGCACTTGAACGCACTCTTTCCTTCAAACAAACTCCGATCAATACTTGATCTCAACCCAGCACCAGAGACGGTAACACTTCAAAGAATTGCATATTTTTTTGATTTTGTCATTGTCAAAGACCACCGCTACTATTCCTCAACTAGATCAGCCTCAAGTCCTAGTCGTTTTGTTGAGGTCATCGTAGCTGCTGATGGGTCAACCTGGGTAGGAGAATTACTGGATATTATTCACATAGAACAAGCGACTGGGTATGTCTATACACTAGGACATTTCCAGTGGTTTCGTCCTTTGCAGATTGATTTGACAGGAACAGTATGGGACACATTGTACGTATTCTTCCCCTCTACAGACCCAATCTGACACTCTGTACCAGCAAAGAGGTCGACGTCAAGATTTGGCACAATTCGCAATATGTACAAGCTGCGGAACCAGGGCCTCCCATGTTTCTGCCTCTCCAGTATCTCAAGAACCATGTGGCGAGATTTGATGTCACAATCCGTGGTTTATCGGTGTGGGCAACCATTGCTGTAGGAAAAGTAAGGCTTCAAGTTATATGATTCGCAAATATGTTAGGCTAATTTTTTTTGACAGAAATAAATGTACTATATTGTGTTAATTTGATTCTTCTTCTGCGATCCATTTTTGCATCGCCTCAAGATCTCGAGGATCAAGTTCGCTGTCATTGATCACCAATGTGGCCCATGCCTCCGGTTCGGGTGATCGATTGAAGGCAATTCCAGTGTTACCAGTCGCATGGAGCCATTTTTCTTCAACAATGTAGAATGGGACAAGTTGGCGATGTGCGCTTGGACGAGGTAGGGACCGACTAGTATTTTCCTTGAATCCATGAAAGCGGACATGACTGATTTTTGCCCGTTTCACAGATGTGTCACTCGGATTAAAGCTCTCGTTGTCCAGAGCATAATAGAAGCGAATAAGCTATTAAAATGTGAGTTATTACAATCTCTGATATCGAAAGTTGGCTTACCTTTTGCGTTCTCCAGGGTAAGCGCTGTGTTTCGAAGACTGTTTGACCCGCTCCAGCCACCTTTCTTGCTTCAGCATCCCAGGACTCTTTCGAAACATTTCCAGGTCCATCTTCCTCTGCAGACATATACCCAAGATCAAGGAGGTAAGCGAGATCATGTTCAGTATCTATATTGTGCTTTATCTTGAATGCCGGCAAGGCAGCTAATCGACGTGCTTGTTTAGTCCGCTTGCGATTAGTTATTCTAGTCCCTACACCCTTGAGGGCCACTTTTTGAGCACATGCTGGATCAATCTGGGCGTTATATTTGATTGCAAGTGTCGAAAAGTACTGCTCAGCTGCACGACGGAAAATATCAAAGGTGCGGTATTCCTCGGGGAATCTTGTTGGGTTTTCCTGAATAATCTATCATTAGAGCCGGAAGAGACTTATCTCATGTTTCACATACCTCTGCTTGTGCCAATGCTGTTTCAATAACCGCATTGAGATATCGTCGATTGTAAGAGTTGCTTTTACCTTCTGGCCAGTCTGGGCTGAACAATTCGAAGCCATCGGCTGATGTTCTAGGTACATAGCCATCAGCAGTCCATGGAACTGGCAGGACAAGCTTTTTGGAATGGGCCCGTCCTGTTGAGGCATCTTTTTCGCGGACCTCATGAACACCGAGAAGGGCCTTTGATTGGTCTTGTACAACTTCGATGATTGCTGACTGGACCTCCTTGGGCGGTTTGTTCTCTTCCTCTATGGATGTTTGTTGACGGCTGAGCTGCGCCTCCAATTCAGCTATTCTCTGGAGGACCGGTCCCATAGCCTCTTGAATAGTCTGTTGCGTTGCCTTTTCAGTATGTTGCTGCCATTGTCGTCCATTGTTTTCAACCCTGATTTGAATTATTTGTTCCAGGTGTGGGTGAAGCTGGAGTGTCGATTGATCTGGGATTGTGGTGGGCATGATTTGAGGTGGATAATAGGCGGTGCTAGGCGCTTGAAAGAGATGGTTGGGTCCAATTGAAGGGAGGAATTGGTCGATAGGAGGCTGGCGGTCACCCATGTTGGAATTATTGGGCATCTGCGGGGTGGCTTGAGCAAACGAGAAGCCATTCATAGCTGAATTTGTAGGCATGTTTATGGGCTGCTAGCGCCAGAGGAGCATCGGACAATTTTATCTCCAGATTAGGTAATTAAATCATAACCAAATAGAGTATATCTAATCTGCGACAGCTAGGATTTATGAGTTATCTTGTGATTGGGTGGCTAGGCTAGGTCAGATATCCAGACATTGGATTTATCTGTGTGGCGGAATACATAGGTAGGATAGGTGAACAGATAGATGACATATATTTTACTGGGATTGTTCAGGATAGTGTGTACGTGCCTGGAAGAGGATCGGTGAGCATGCTGACATATCTTTTTGCCGGATAGTTGATGGATATGTCAAATATCCCGGGGAATCCTGCAAAAAGATAATTCGGGCTAAACGCAGTGAGTATAATATTCAAGTCACGGGATCATAATGTGACGTGTGACATGTGTGCTGAACAAGTTACGCTGACGCTCATTGTTGTGCTCGACCCTCAACAACGTTCTCCCGACGACGACGGCCTCGAAGCCGCCTTAGACCTGCAGCAATACGTGCAGTGGTAAGGCCTATACCTATTACCAGCCACCTTCTGTGACATTGTGATAACGAAAAAAGGGCGACGCGATGCTCGAGACGATGCTCGACTCCTGTGTACCAGTAAGTACAAGATTTGAACACCCTGAATGGGATTTCTGCTGATTCTTCTGATTTTGAAACAGCATCATGACTGGTTCAATGCAGTTTTAACATTTGGATTGTGTTGCGGACTCGTAATCTCATATCTACCCCAACACTTCCGCATTATCCATGCGAAGTCTTCCGAAGGAATCAGCCCCGTCTTTCTATTCCTGGGGACGACGTCTGCAGCAGCTGCCATGTTCAACATGTAAGTCTGTTCGTGAACTCTGAAAAATCTACCTGACACGTTCGTAGGATCACCCTGCAGGCGCCGATCGTGAGGTGCTGTCGTGTATTGGTAGGCATGCATCGCCATTCTCTCAAACGAAGTACTTAGAATACTGCCTTTATCAGACTTTTGGAAACTGTATGGAAATGTCTGCGGGAGTGATTCAAATATCATTGCAGTTCATCTGCTTTGGCATTGTGTGAGTCTTCTGACTCTGTCGTCTTGGCACAACCTCATCCTCGATTCAAGGTTCATCCTCTATATGCTCTATTATCCGGAACATCTGAAATATATCGTCACGACTTCAGAAGAAATACCCCTTCTACCGCAAGCACAGCTCAAGCAGCCCATTAGAAGCGAGGAATGGCGCCTGTCAATCATTGTCGCGTGGTGTACCGCAGCACACTTGTATGCGCTTTTTGTCACCTCTTCGCTCACCTTTTTTGACGCATATATCTAGTGTATTCACAGCGATCACAACTGTCTACCTCATAACAACTGTCCCCGACTCTCCATCAGGATTACCAGCGCCTGAAATAGCTGCATGGGCAGCCTTCCTGGGCGTATCAGCTGCCATGCTCGCCGCGGTGCAGTATGCTCCTCAGCTTCTGCATACATATAAGACGAAGCTTGTTGGTGCGCTAAGCATACCTATGATGCTCATTCAAACACCTGGAGGAATCTTAATGGTGATCAGTATTGCATTGCGCCCAGGCACGAATTGGACAAGTAAGATTTACTTCGTTGCTCCTGTTTGACATACTCTAATTAAACCTATCTATAGGCTGGATAACCTTTGCACTCGCGGCATTACTGCAAGGCTGCCTGCTCGTCATGTGCCTAATGTGGAAAATTCGACAGCGCAAGCATCAAATCGACGACTTTGGCAACCCGCTCTCTCCTGGCTCTCCGCCGCCCGCCTGGTCCCCACGAGACGAGGAGATCGCCGAGGTTTACGACCCACAATCTTTTATCGAAAGAGATGCATCACCTGTTCCAGGACTTGTAACGACACCTTCGGAAGACCCGATCGAAGTACAGGTAGCGCTCGCGAATGCGCTAGAGACAGCCAGTGAGGGAAATATTCTGTCACCCTCGATTCGGCGATCCGAGAGTGCAACGGAAACAGACGAAGACGAGCCACCTTTGTTGAGACGGAGGGAACGTCCGCCTCCAACAGAACAGGACGAACAGGAGAGAGGATGGTCAGCATGGTTTGGGCGGTAGCACACTTTTTGGTTCTTTATCATGGTTGGATTTTTCGTTTTCTGCAGTCGTTCATGTTGATTTTTTTTTTACATAGGTCGTCTTTATCAGTTTGGTGCATTGGTCTCTTTCGCTTTCTTCACTGCATTCTCGGCCCAGGTCTCGTGTATATTAGATGTTATTCTCATGCTATAATAACTGTTAATAACTCGCATCATCTCCGCAGTAATCTATAAGCTCTACTTGGCTTGTTTGAACAAGTCATCAGAACTCGATCATCCCGAACTCGAGCGACAGCAAGAAAGATGAGCGTCCTACGGGATATTTATATCTCTCGGATCCGACATCTATTTACCTCACAGCACTATGTCCAGGTGCCTGCTTCTGCTTGAATCTGTCTGGCGTCGTTCAAGTATGGCGCCACCATCTGAATCTGAGGATAGAGGACATTGAAAGGCGCCGTCTATATACAGTCGTCCAAAAGCATGGTGTTTATGTAACGACATCTGTGCGCAAAAACTCGTCGACTAATTGAAGACGCTGATGACTCTGACAATGGGAACATTCTGGTTATCACCCATCCAATTGAGATTGACGGCATCATACTAAGTAGTTGTAGACGTATATATAGTATGACGGCGACAAAATTTCTTTTCAGATCTAAATTACGAGTCGGGGTGATATCAATACTCAGTCAAGCACGAAATTCACGCAGCAGAATAAGTTGGAGGCATCTCGACTACTCTCACACCTGGCTGCGGCGTGCCACCCGTCGGTAAGCGAACTCCACTGTCGTCGTGCAAAATAACGACTTCCGGCTCGGCAGTTTCAGAACGAGGTGGGGAAGAATACGACATATTTGGTTGAAGGGATTGAGAATGTGAGTCGAAAGCCGTACCACCAGTCGAAGATAATGGGCGCTTCAAATCATCTGTATAAAATTGAGCAGGGGGTGGTGAATGGGAAGTCTGAGCCACTGCCTTGGAACCAGAATGGTCATTGTTGGAGGCAGGAATTTCCGACATTGGCGGGAAACCAGAAGGCAAGGCGGTGAAGGGTTGAACCATCCCAGCTGAGTCGTCGTCTTTGTTCCTTGACCCACGCCGTTTGCGCCAGAATATGAAGGACAAGAGGAGAAAACAAAGAAACGCTACTACAACGTCGCCTACAATAGCTCCAATGTTTGTATGACCCTTACTCGATCCCGTTTGTGTAGGCGATCCTGTTTGGGATGACGATCCAGACGATGTTGGTGACGTTGATGAAGAAGTCGTTGTACTATCAGTAGCGGCGACTGGATGCGACGCCCCAATTGGACCACCTATCCCAACATCTGACGACGTTCCGTTCAGGACAGTAAAGCTATAGAGCGACAATGGCGTAGTATCGTTGTTACCGTTGTAAGTGACGTTCAGAATGTGTTGGCCAGGAGAAAGGGGGCCTGCCATCGTAAAGAAGCGCTGATTCAGCTCTGCGCCTGTACTTTGGGCCTGCATTCCATTCAGGTCAAACTCTAGAGGATTCCCGCCGTCGATGGTGTACGTCGCTGTCGTAGCGGCGGATGGGAACTGCTGGAGATAGTAGCCCATCCATATCACAGATCCTGGACCTAGACAGAAAATCCGATCAGAGGGTTGATTGGTTCTCCAAGTATAACATAATTTGCGTACCGGTCACTGGGACGGACATGGAGGCGCCATTCACTGTCGCAATCGTTCCAAACGGCGTATTGGCCTTCGACCATCCAGGTCCCTATTTTATCGAAGGGTCGTCCCACTCCAGCATCATGAGCGAGTTGGATCGGTCGATGCTTGAAGAGGGGATGTACAATAAATTGTCGAACCAGTAAGCATTAGGATTTGGAGTGGGTATTGTCACCACGATAGTATGTTGCCCATCCTTGAGGCCGTCTATCTGACACTGCATAATCGAGTTGACTGCTTGACTGATCGGGTTATTGGGGATTGTTGCGCCATCAACAGTGCAAACGCGAGATGGGTCTTTCCCGTCTACGCTCGAGCCAAAAACACCGACGTAAGTACCTAAAGGAACGTTACAAGTGAGATCGACCCGGAGAATGCGCTCACTGGTTGCACGCCGCACCAGAGAAAGTCCACGAGAAACCGCCCGTTCCATTAATGTAGTGGCTCGTGCCCATCAAGGGGGGACCATAGTTGCTGAAATTATCGAGGCTGCCTTTATCAGCGACCCAATCTCCAATATAATGAATCGATGGGTCGGTATCATCGATCATCATCGTCAAGGTTTCCGACATCTTGCGCCAAGGATATACGGATAGAGCTCTGGGAAGGGGAGGCGGAGGTGGTGGTCAACCTACAAGAAAGAAAACGACTCGGAGGCATGAGCTTTGTAATATCATCGCTAACAAAAAGCAGCCATAAGGCTGCGGCCTCACCGCTGCTAGCCCCAGTAGAAACCCCGTTCCTGGCCTCGATGTCGGCTTGTTACAATCAGGCGGAGGGATTAAAGTTTCTAGGTGACATCACACCAGAGAAACGTTAGTTCGGGGACATCGCCCATGAACCTATATGGAGACTCGATTGAAAATATGATTAGCCTGGATTTTTGAAACTTTATGTACGGTGTCCTACGGCATATTCGGGGGTGGAGAGGGAGTGTGATATAGCTTTAGTAAACACACGTTCGAAATAACTAGACTGCCGCTTCATATCCACAGATTGTGCCTACAAAAAGTCCTTCATGCATTATTCGGGGCATGCTACCGATAGCTTACCCTTATTGTTGGTGGCTCAAAGCTCCAAGGGAGGCACCGCCGTGCAATGTTAGAAGGCCGAGCGATATCCATCCTTGATTGTATCATGTAATGAGCATCAAGTTTATATATAGATCCAGCGGAATAGGCGCTCGTTGGGAATTAGTGCCCCACTGATGGTGCCCCTATTTGATCATCGACACAAAGATTCAAAGTAAACAATGCTGAATGCAATGATGGGCGACAAAACCACCTCCAGTGAATTTTGAATTTTTCGCACCGACGTCGACCCTTGTATCCACGCAGTACAATTCTACTATCTTGTACATATCCACCTCCTACACAAGTCGCGGGTGGGCATCGCAAAATATGTGCGCCTGAGAAGGAAATTCCAGAAGAATAAAATAAAAATCCATTGTGAAAAAAAAAAAAAAAAAAGTGAAACAACAGTGCGTGAAGGTAAATTAACACCCCCATCGCGACCCGACTGAAGCAGGTACCGGCGCAAGGTGGGTAGTACCAAGTCATATTTGGATGGTACAGATAAGCAAATTAACTAGTAAGAGATATCAAAGAAGCTCTATGAACCCCCATCGCAAGACCGAAAATAGCCAAAAATTCGGCAAGGTAAGTAAGGAGGTTCGAGAAGGTAAGGCAGGTTAACAGGGTCCAACCACGGGCTGGGCATAGAGTAGAAATACGCTGTCGGATCTCGAGGAAGATAAGCAATAAAAGCGGGATTGCAGGGTGGACGCAAATGCGTGGTGAAACTGGAGGTTCGTGGTCGTAGGCAGGTCATTATGGGCAATAGTACTTGGCTAGCGGAAGCCATTCAGTAGAGGTTGGAGTGCGTTGGATGATGTAGGGATGTGGGATATATGCGGTACGTGTATCCGGGACGGGGTCGGCGGTTCTAGTGGTGTAGGGCGGTTGGCGTGCTCATTAGGAATTAACGAGGTGTAGGCGACCTCGTGAGGAATGTGCGAAAGGAATCATAAATAGAATGTTCCTGAAGTGAATTGACAGAAGAATGCAAATCGCGAACTTGTAGATTGCCATAGCGGAACACTATGTTGAAGTTATCCACGATGCCGCCATTCCGACCAATTTGAGGAAACCGTAAATGCACCCGCCCGAGATTATAGGAAGCGTCAGATTATCATCCAATGACCCAAGGTCTGTGGAAACAATATTACTTGAATAAGTCCCGCCAAGAAAAAAATAAACGTACCGAGAGCTTCCGCAATCCCGCTGACCACACCCGCAACGATACTCAATACCAACAAGCCCAGCACGCCTCCTCCACCCAGACTCGTGGCTTCCCCATTGGCTGCGATATTTCGCACCCCGCCCGTCCATGCCCATGTGATATCCCGCCCGCCGGCACGGATGGGGGCAACGAACCCCCAGAATCCAAACGCGATGGCAGCACCAGTAACAGTGGCCGCAGCGAACCCCGCGAGTGACTTACGCGGGGCAAGCGGCAGGCCAACGTAGGGTACGCGGGCTGGCAGTTTGCGCGTGGCCGACCCGTAAAGGCGGCCGATTGTAGATGCGGCGGTGTCAGCCCAGGAAAGGCTGTAAAAGAGTATTAGCAAAGAAACAGAGACGCGGGTGGATGTTGAGTCCGAGCAAGTCTTATCATGCGCGCTGCCTCCGCAAGCCTCGGAATCAGAGTAAGGCGCATTCGCCAAACAGCCGACTGACTCAAGAAAGAAAAGGACGGAGACTTACATCAGAATTGCGACCGTAGCGATATCTTGAGGGTATAGAGAAAGCACGAAGTTGACTCCTAATATGTACCATACCACTCCATTAATCGCATCCTGTGAGCCGAATTAGCAGCATGAAAGATGGATGACAGAGGGAATGCACACCTTCTCACTCTCCCGCATGAGGAAGCCCAGATAACGCTCATACGTGCGCGCGAATCCCTTCGAATTGAAACGCAGAAGGTCGGCTGGCACAATAACGCAGAGCGCCATCCATAGGACAATGATGATTTTCCGTACGTCGCCTTCGGTGACATACATATATAGCGTGAAAAATCCTGCACAAAATGTTAAGAAATGAATTCATAAAAAAAAGACTTTAAAACGTACCTATTGAGCTGTGCAGCACTTTCCGTGGAATCTCTAAGTCTGGCTTCGCTTTGGGGGCGACACTGCTCTTCGCATCGCCATTCGTGGGCGCAGCAACCTTCAAGGCATCCTTCCCGAGCTCGTTCAACACTTTCTCCACCTCGGCCTGCTCATCCTGCCCGCTTGACGACTGCTCGTCCTCTTCCATCTCCACCATTTCTAGATGTCCCAGTCCCTCCAGGCGCTTGATGACTTTTCGTGTGATATTCTTGACGCCCGTAGGGTGTTCGGCTGAAAGAGATGTTGAATGAAATGTGATAATGGGAGACGGTGAACGCTTGCTGGCTGCGATGGACCGAGTTAGAGAAGGAGAACGGGCTGTACGGCGACGGGGAGGGTCGTGTGCGTGAGGGGCAGTTTCAGGTTCCACTGTAGTCATTGCTTTGTGGCGGGTAGGTGTGAATATCGTCGCAGTCGTATACGTCTTGTCGGGGTCGTCGTCGTCAGTGTGGGTAGCGCTCCTTCGTGGCCGTTGTCTTCGTCCGAGTTCGACTCCGAGCCATCACCCGTGTTCAAATTCTTGCCATGTTTGGCTTTATTTGTCCAATCCTGGTCAACAATCCAGAGATTGCTGTTTTCAGATTTCTTTCTCTTACTTCCAACTCCTGCTGACTCAAATGCTGATTTTCCAAAGACAGCTAACGGCATCTGAACGATTGTGACTCTGGTGCAGAGCCTGCGACTTGGAACATGTGTGGAAAGTCGATGCGGAATTCATGTGTTACGTGACAGGACGGCACCAGGGAGTGAGCACCCATTTCACCGAATTGTTATCATTATCCTGATTTTCTTAAGGCCTCAAGTCTAGCGTGAAACCCAGTCAAGCAGTACATGTTTAACAAAGGAGTCCATGTTTGGGACGTGAATTAATTGTGAAGAGAGGAGCGCTTGCGACGCGATGTCCACCAGTTTCCCGGAAATTCATACGTATGTGGTATTTGACGCACCCAACGTACACCCGTAAAGTCGCTGATTGCCAGCATCAGTACTTCAATTGAAAACATCCGCTAAAATTTGATGTGGGAAGGGAGTCGTTGTTCAAAGCGTTCAGTAACACACGTCGAGCTCGAATGGAACAATAGCAGTACGGCATGGGTCTATTTATAAACGTGAACTCTCCTGGATCCCGTGCGTATACCACCGCTTGCTGGCCGCCGAAACTGGACATGTTATTGACAGAACTTGACCGTGGCGCATATATAATCCACAGGAAAGAGCAAATGATGAAAATATCCCGTTGTCCTCGCATTCTCTTCCATCCCAAAACCTACCGTCATGAACCCCCTCGGGAATCTGGTTGCTCCTGAGCTCGAGCTCAGACTTCTGGACCTACTCGACCCAAAGGTTCAATACAACGACCGGACACATAACCGTATTCAAATTGATCTACTATCGATTACACCGGAGCGTAGCTCGTTTCATAAAAATATGGGAACGGATGAGCTTTCTGTGGTGTGTTGATCCCTTCGAACTGTTTTTTTGCAGATACTGATGGTGCATTTTCACACACCAGCCTAGGGGCGAAGAACCCCTCAATATCGAAGAACAGTCGACGACAAATGTTTTGTAAGCATTCATCTCGATTATCTAAATTTCTAACTAATATCTGGTTGTTATAGCTTCGTTACTGATCCATTCTATGGCGACTCCGAGGAGCGAAAAGCCGGCGATGCGAGACCTCCATTAAACTGCACAGCTCTGCATCTACACCAACAGCTGGGTGTTCCTCTCTTGCTCTTCGAGCACATGAGCCCAAGTCTTGAATACCGCAGTAGCGGCACTGGCTTTTATACTAAATACAACGATAAAGACGACATTGTCTCCTTAGGTACGGTCTATATGATGGTTTTCAGTCCTTCTCCGCGCTTATTCTCTTTTTTTCCGTAGACGGGATTTGCCATCTCTCGCAAGGACTTGACGATCGTCCCGCATATATTTGGTTTTCTTACGGCGTCCTCGCTTCTCAAACCGCAACATACGTTATCTACAACTGCGCTGCCAATGCGAAACGGCTTATCACAACATGCGCGCAACGTCGAAACCCTCGCGAACTTCTTCGGCCTTTCGCTGTCGATCTCTTCTTGATCGATGACATGTTGGAGACATGGACGGTGAAGCTCAGCAAGTTCAGGACGAAATTGATTACATACGTATGTCATCTAGTGCCAGCGGAAGCCCTATCCAATCTAATTATTCATAACAGGAAGAGGACCACGCTCTATTTTCTCAAACATCGGTGCATCTAAATGCGCTGGCAGTCGCTGAACTTCACAGCCTCTCCCAAAATTTGAACGTCGTCGTCGGAAATCTTGTCGATTACAAGCACAGAAACGAGTTCTTCCTCTCCGCGCGAGACCGTTACCTCTCACTCTCCCGGCCCCATTTCGACGTGGCAGAAAGATCGCTTGTTACTGTCACCGATTCGCTTGGATTGATGACCTCGCGGGCCACGGTACTTATGAATTGGGCAGCAAATTACAACGCGCGAACGAAGATACGTATCAACATGTTCTTCAATTTGACCACCCAGGGAGATAGTCGTACCAACCTGGATATTGCGCGCTTGACCACCAAGATTGCTGTTTCTAGTCAAAAAGACAGCTCTTCAATGATAACGTATGGCGATATATGCGCATTTTTCATAAAGGAAATAATGTAATTCATCTGTTTTCAGGATCGCTGCTGTAACAATGTTCTTCCTTCCCGGTTCTTTCGTCTGCGTACGTCCTGGTCTCCGCATGTCCATATATGCGTCCCTTATCTGCTTTTTCCTTTTCATTTAGGCTGTTTTCAGCATGGTCTTTTTCGATTCACATCCAGGAAATGCGGGGCGAATGGAACTCTCAGTCGCGCCCCAGTGGTGGCTCTTTCCCTTGGTGACGATACCGCTGACTATCATTGTCTTTCTCGTTTGGGTGATCTGGAGGAGACGTCGAATATCCGCATTGCGGGATGTTGAAGTTCGGGTTCAGCCCGTCGCAGAAGATGCTTCATCTTCGTCGACCTACTCCATAGAGAAGTTGGGATATTCAACTTGATATGCTGTCCATGTATGCGCGATTTTGTAATGAATCGTAAATTATTGAGCTACTCAGTCGTTCGCATTGCTTCAGGAACCGCTGGTGCACCTGAAAGGATACATTAAAGAAGGCAGATATGAGCCTGAAAAGAAGGCCAGGAAATGCCACTCATCTTCGGAGTCTTAACTTCGATTCGAAATACGTACCTCTTTTGGGGAAGTGTGGTACGCGTCTTTCTTTCCTCTCCGCCACTACCACGACATCTCCATGGCCGACAAAACATCGGAACAACCAGAACGTGAATCCGAGAAAACTATCAATTACATTAGTAAGTAATCATTTACTTCGAAGAAATTTCATCAAATGCTCAATCGTTGGCGGCAATTCCTTCACACAGTTTCTCGGGCAACCTCTTCATATTTCCCCTGTTTTGTGTTCAGCCTTGCTTAAAGGTTTTAAACCAAACTTCAACATCACCGTCGACGCCGCTGAGGGGATCATCAAATCGAGGCGCAAAACGTTACTCTTGGTCACTGTTCCGCTACGAGGATCACCAGCTGCGCGCGATAAAAATGACTATTCCGAATTGCTTATGAGCGAAGCTGCAAAATCCCGACTTTTCAATATGCCTGGGTTCCCCAAGCCTGTACCTAAACCCAGGGGCCGCGTTCAGCCCTATGAAGTTAAAATGACGCCGAACATGGGCATGGGCGTCTTTGCGACGCGCGATATCAAGATGGGCGAGCTCGTCTTCGCGGAACGTCCGTTATTTGGCGGCCCAAAGAATATCAATATGTTGAGTCTGGAGGTTCCGGGCTCAGGTTTTCTAGCTCAGAAACTCGTCCTCGATGAGTATGAAAAGCTTCTCGAGCTTTGCGTGGAAAGGATGTCAGAGGCGAATCGTACCGGATACACGGGTCTCACGAACAGTCACAAAGAGGATGGTAGTGGTCCACTGACGGGCATTAGCCGCACGAATGGGTACGGCGTCGCAGAAGTTTTTGATGGCGTTGGGCCTAAGCCCATCAGCGATGACTTTCGTTATGCTTTTGTGGGGAACACAGCTTCACGTATCAACCATAGGTCAGCATCCAAACATTATACCTCGTCAGGTTCACGACCGATCGTTATATTACCCGCGTAGCTGCTTGCACAACGTCGTCAGGACCTTCGATATTGCAGCTTTTGCTTTTGTTTTTACAGCAGTGCTCGATATCAAGGCTGGCGAACAGATCTTCTATCCCTATTGCAATATTGAAGCCTCCGTTGCAGTGCGACGAAGACAACTTGCGCCGTATGGCATCGTCTGCGAATGCCGCGTTTGCACAAATGCCACCCCGGAGAGCGACAAATTTCGCGAGGAATACAGATCAAGCACCGTTGAACTATTCGCTCAAGCTCAGCAGGTCATGACGGGCAAGTCCTGGCCCACCAACGATGAATTTCGGGAACTTCTCATCTTCCAAAAGGCGGCCATCGAAGAAGGTTTGCATGCTGTCTCAGCGTATCAGGGCATTTTAGGCGCCCTCACGTTTGCGCATATGGGGAGAGGACATGTCGCAAAAGTGCAAGAATTACAAGTCAAGATGCAGAAGTTCGCGGGCATTTTTTAATTAACATTCTGGCATCATGATTGTATACCTTCAAAAATTGTCCTTCCGAATTCTTATTTGTAGTTTTGTTCATCAGTAAATCGTACTGCGATAGTGACAATTGGAGAGCGTTCAATGCATGCTGCGAACACTGATGACCTCAAACAACATATTTTGACAAGCCTTGAAAAAGATATGTCATCATTCATTGGAATTGAGGACGCTCTTATATGGACAATAAATACGAAATACAACACCTAACGTTTGTTATGTATAATCTGTACTTAAAACTATGCGAAAAGTTTCGAAGCACTGGAGATCATGGCGTTAGCTCCTTACATACGACGAGGTAAAGTGAACGTACGCGAAGGTCCACAGATTCTGCGGATTGTTGTAAGTATCGTTTGTGTATGAGAAGCGCACTGATAGCTTCGTTGAGCACAACTGAACAATATGTGCATTCTTTGATCAACTTACATTGAGGCAACTCCGACACGTATGCTAAACGGGGTGTAAACAGTGAGTATATCAGATCTCATCAGCTTGCTAGTCCACATACCTATGGGGCGCGCCTCATCGAAGAAGCTCCATGCTATATGCGTGTAGACATTGGCATTTAAGTACTCCTTAGTAAACCAATGAAAACCTACCTGTTCTCCAGTTATGCCTAAAGTTCGAGTTCACCAACCTACAATTCTCGTCGCGTGCATTAGATACTAAAGTAATATTGAATGAACAAGCACTCACAATTCGGGAGGCGCTAAGGGGTCCTATGAGTTGTTCAAATTGAAATCATATCCATTTGAAGATGAATAGAAAATCAACGTACATTTTGCAATCCGACAGATTTGATTTCCGTGTCGAGGTCTGCCCATTCTAAAACTTGGTTTCCGGCCATGCCCTTATACTCCATGACCTCGCCGGGTTTTCCACCAAATACAGCAATCTTGGTACGGTGACGCTCAAACATGAGCGTGCTGAACATAGCGCACGTGGAGGCGCAGTCACCATTGCTCACTATGATGCGGAAGAATGAAATTACGAATGAGTTGAACACATGCAAAAAAAATTAACTTACCGATGGCGACTTTGCTATTGGGGCATCACAAGGAAATTGATTAATGAGATATAACGGGCTGGGAAGAAACCTACTTCAGATCGAACGGCGGTGTGGTGGGAATGGGTTGTGAGAAGCCCTCTGTACATGTATCCTGTATATAAGTCAGGCATCAGGCCGTATCCCTCATGTTCCGACGCAGTAATGGCCCACTTACATGGAACCGTTGCGAGGTAGGATCAATTCTTCCGTTTACGACAAACGGTAAAGTGGGTTTATCGTAGTTGAAGGTTACAGGCATGATTGTGTCATTCAGGAAAGCCCCTAATAAAATTATGAATACATATGAATCTTCGCATATGCGGAGACTCACAATTATCAGGGCTGTAGAAGGTTCCAATATCATTCACACCCATGGCTACATGAGCAGCAACAATCTTCTGAGCCAGTGGGTTTCCGCGTTGGGTCGACTGGAATCCACTGACAATTGAAGACAAATTAGTATCGAGACAAATGATTCGCAGTTTAGTGCACACACGGATATCCAATCTGTGATCCTGCAAGGAATTGGTGCAAAAATTGACCAAGACATACAAATCCACCTACGGAGGAAGAGAATTAATAAGAGAAAAAGTTAAAATGCAGCGAATAGGCTTACCTCCATTGTTGGTCAGGTCGATGAGTAGCTGAGTAACGCCGGCCGCTTTAAACGCTGCGGTGGTCGCAACAACGTCGCTTTGGAATTGATCAAAGTCAGACGGCTCAAATGAGCCCACAAACATCTAAAGTGAATCATGCGCCGTGAGCATCATTCCCGTCTTTCAAGATGATTTACTGCTTACAACACCGGTTTTCTTGTCAGGTAGGATGAACGATTTGATGACGTCTTCACTTCCATCGACCGGAGGTGCGGTTGGTAGAAAGGGACCAGGGAGGCCGACAGCTTTGGAGTTCAGTCCATCAATGATGCTCGCCTTGATTCTCTTCTGAACTTTCTTCGCATTGTTAGGAAGGTTTGATTGACCCCGCAGGTCCACTCCGTTTGTCCCGGCATTCGGAGCACAATTCGCGGCCCAGCTATACAACAGAACATGAGGAAAGGCGGGAGAGGTAGATACAACAGCTCTTACAATGTTGCGCTGTCGGTGAAAGGCAGTCCAGTGTAGCTCGCCAGGTATGGGACAGACACCGTCTCCACCTTGGTCGATCCAGCAGGAATTAACTTGAATGTCAATGATGTACGTGTGACGTCTTCCGGGCCCGCAAGGTCTCCGAGTCGCTGAGAAAATACCGTTCCAGAAATGCGATAGCTTGTGAACACTGAGTTAACTCGAACGCCGTGGTCGAGGTAGTTTCCCGAGACCGTCTTCGCAATGAGGTCGACGTAAGCATATGCATCCATGCCTTCGATCTCCAAGACCTTTGCTCCTGCGAGCCTCTGCCAGTCAAACCCGATCTGCGTGAAGAAGTTGGTATAACTTGTGCCCAAGAGGCTGATGAATTCGACAGAGTCCGGGGCGATGTAGACGTTAGAGACGCCGTTCACGTCGAGGCTGATAACTGGAGCGGGGAGGATGTTCTGGAAAACGTTGTAGCAGTTTGGAAAGTACCCTACATTGTGAATTTTCAGAAGACATCTCCGAAAAATCTGAAATGGCCCGTACGAGTGTGTCCGTCATTCAATTGAGTGGTGAAGTCATACAGGGCCTTGTTGAAATCGTAGTCAGTCTGTAAAATCGTTCAACATTGTAGCTCTAGTGAACAGTCTAAGGATTATCGCACCTGGAACTTTGTTTGCCTAATTTTAGCGAGGGTTGCACGGATGTTGTTCGTCGACTCCTGGAATGGTGGCGGGGAGTTCAAATAAAAGTCCTCGAAAGTGAAGAAGTCGAAAACGCGATCCATATTGTCGAGCACATTTTCGAAGAGCGTTTGGTTGAATGGAAAGGACTTGTAACAAGCAAGCGCGTCGGCCGGTGGTACGAATGTCAGGCCTGCGATTTTTGCACAGGGATCGGCTGCTGATGGTGCAGCACCAGCAAGCCACGGGTATGCGGCCGCGAAAAACAGCAAAACATTGCAGAGGGTCGGCATTCGTAGGCGATGAGAGAGGTTCCCCTCTTGAATCCGAGCGGAAATTTTTCCAGTATTCCCATTCTTTTCCCCTCCTTTTTATTTATCGATATCGAACGATTCGTACGCGAATCCCAAAATTAGAGAAGAACATCCCAAGCTCAGAGTCGGATGGTATGTGGTCTCTAGAATAGCGTCAGGGAACCATGTGCGTTCATAACGTTGATAAAGAATCTTTAAGACCGTCGGCACCCACGAATGTCGCGATAACGCCGTGGCTTTGCCCCATCGCGCCAGCTTTTCTGCTGGCAATGAGAGTCGCGCCACGTGGAAGATGAACCCGACCATACTGTCGAGTCCACTTCGAAAGATATCTTCTTTTCGCACCTACAGGGTGCTTATCCTTTTCAGAGAAGTCGTGTGAGGTTGTGGGTAATATGGGAGAGCTAGAGCGTTGTGGATTCTAGACGAAGGTGGACGACGAGCACTGCCTCACGAACAGGGCGGGGCGGTCCGCCGCCGCCCCGCCAATCCCCGCCTCTTCGACTCTTCTTCGACATGGAAGATAACATGGGACAAACTTGACTATTAGTAGCAGAAAGAATCTATGAATATATAAATTTACATACATAGATCTCTGTAAGATAAAAATATGCACCACGTTAGTGCATTGGCCTCCAGCGCTAACGAATAGCTTGCTGGCAAGCATGCCGATGAGAAAGATACATCTAAAAGATCAGCTGAAGGGATAGACCATGCGACTGTGGGTCTGGTAATCAAAGCTTCCCGGCTGCGAGATCAGAAGAGAAATAATCAGTTCATGCCTAGCTAGCACACTAACGGCGCCTAGAGACATTGATCCTGTTCGACATGCATCTTAGAAGTAGAAATAGAAGGCGGATCGGAAACATCGATGCGAGTTTAGGTGTCATGAGTTGTGTTATTTCGTCGCAGAGGATAGGTACGGTATATCTGTGAACGCATGGAGTAAGAAATCGTGAACAAATGGATTGAAAATGATGATCAGAACGCCCATAAAATGAATATGGACGAAAAAGAAAAAGTGAGTTTGAGTCAGTAGCGTAAGAGCCTGTTCAGTACGGCTTTGTTTGCGACTCTTTCAAAGAAATCCGGGCCAGGCTCATTTCTTTGTGACGTTATGTAATTTGATTGTGATTGCCAAATCCGACCTGCCGTCGGCATCAGCAAATGGAAAGCGTTGAGGGACACCCACAGCCGGTAGAGGCAAAACGAAGCGTATATCAACATGCATTTCACGAATTATAACTGTGTATATGTCATTTCCATAATACTAAAATCAACATGTTGTATTGAATGAGAGCACCGTATGGGCTACAGCCATGTATTTCGTGTTAAATGCATAAGTTGCTGCCAGTGTGTCAACCTCATGTTTTGTTACAACTTTTGTATTTCGAC